>OZ023320.1:32017435-32297435 GCA_964007375.1 Ophion obscuratus | reverse complement strand
TGCTAGCCTGTCTGAGTTATGACCTAGTAACTGGTTCGCCTAATTGAGCTTATACGAACTAACCAATGGTTGCCTCGCTATGAGATAGTAATATTCTGAATGTTTTGTTATCCAGCCATTGCTTAGTCACTGCCCAGCCGATCTCGGTCACAAATGACAAAGTGATGTTATGTGACTACGTGTAGTTCCATCGAGCGAATGACTCATGGCTGGCTAGCCAACTTGAGTTTCAGATGGCTTTGCAAAAGGAAAAAAAAAACTCAAGTTGGTATGTCGCCATGACCAAGCCAACACTGGCTAGCTGCGGCTATGCACCTCTTGGCTACTCACTGCTCGGCCGATCTTGATAAAAAATGACAAAGTGTGGTTATGTGACCACTTGTAGTTCCATCGAGCGATTGGCTCATGGCTAGCTAAGCAACTTGACTTACAGATGGCGTTGCGAATGTAAACATTCTCAAGTAGGTATCTCTCCATGACTTCGCTAACATTGCAGCTTACAACGGCTGAGCACCCCTTCTCTAGTCACTGTACAGCCGACGTTGATCACAAATGACAAAGTGTGGTTATGTGACCACGTGTAGTTCCATCGAGCGATTGGCGCATGGTTGGCTAAGCAACGTGAGTTACGCTGCGAATAAAACAAATCTCTCATTTCGGTATTCCATGATGACCTAGCCACCACTAGCCAACCGGGATCGCACTAGCGGAAATAAATGTTCGGACAAATACAATTTAAGGTTATGTCAGTCTGTACGGTTATCGCTCTCAATACGAACGCAATTGAGTACTTGATCCAATAATGTTATTTACATTTGTTATTCCACCTATTTTTCAATAATCTAACATTGTGTATTG
The DNA here is from genome assembly GCA_964007375.1 of Ophion obscuratus. Classification (NCBI taxonomy): domain Eukaryota; kingdom Metazoa; phylum Arthropoda; class Insecta; order Hymenoptera; family Ichneumonidae; genus Ophion; species Ophion obscuratus. The sequence goes on along the minus strand of OZ023320.1, from coordinate 32,296,577 downwards.
TTACATATGTAGACGATACGAAGATTCAGAAATTAAGGCCTTAGGCCACTCTAGAGGCCGAAAAATAGGCTTTTCGCTGATTTTTTTTTCAGAAAAACTACAAAATAAATCGAGATTACAAAAAGGGTGTTTATCATACATATCAGTGACTGTATACAATATTTTTTTTTGAAGCGATTGATTTCAAAATGGCGGCCGTGCAGCTTTTATCTCAAAACTCCATTTTTAAAGTTGGCCTCAAACATAACTCAGACAATTTTCAACCAATTGACTTGAAATGTTAAATATATCTTGAAAAATACATTGTCTATGGAAGTACGTAGGATTTTTTTTATCTTGCATTGTTCATTTGTTATTAACAATTATATGGCGATTTTTTAGGCAAATTTTTGGATAGTGAAAAATTTGCCTAAAAAATCCTACGTACTTCCATAGACAATATATTTTTCAAGATATATTCAACATTTCAAGTCAATTAGTTGAAAATTGTCCGAGTTATGTTTCCGGCCAATTTAAAAAATGCAGTTTTGAGATAAAAGCTGTACAGCCGCCATTTTGAAATTAATCGCTTCGAAAAAATTATTGTATACAGTCACTGATATGTATGATAAACACCTTTTTTGTAATCTCGATTTATTTTGTAGTTTTTCTGAAGAAAAATCCTCGAACAGCCTGTTTTTTTCGGCCTCTACAGTGGTCTAATCCCTTAAACAATTAGAAATGACTCAGTGGACAACGTTGCAAGTCATCACCCAGAAGTCCCCGAATCGAAACCACGTTACGGCGTAAGGGGCCATTTATAAAACACGTGACGCAGTGAGGGCGGCGAGGGGGGGGGGGGGAAGGCAAATCGTCACACTTTGTCACAGGGAGGCGAGAGGGGGGTCGAGCAAAAGTCACGAGACGCTATAAGCATATTAAATCTGGAAAAGGGTGACACTGAGACGCTGAAAATGTTCTGTACTGTCCACCCAAAGTTCCGACTACGAGGAAGTCGCAACTTCTCTGATATCGATTGAGACTCATGTGAAGCATCCTCGGGAACACATTGCATTCTAGGTGCATCGTGATAAAAGATTATCAAATTATTTATTATTGATGTTACATAACATAAAGAATATATTTATTACTACGGGGGTCGTCCATTAATGACGTTAGGTTTTTTAGGCCACTTTTAGAGCCCCCCCCCTCGCCCATTGAGATATGTGGTGACGTTCTTGACTACACCCCCCTCACTACACGTATATTTTTTTAATAAAAAATGTCAGACAGAAGTGTCAGAGAGTGCGATATCGTATTATGAAAAACGAAATAATAGTACAGTCTCGCTATCGCCGAAAAACCCCGAAAGCGGAAAAAAATAGAAGGCCAGTTTTTTAACAGATGATTCTGTAGGTGCCGCGGGTGTTAAATCCAAGTTTGCCCAAAAATCGGGGTGTAGAGTTTTTTTAGGGGATGAAGGGGGATGAGAGTTGATCAATGCCAAACTACAACCCCTACGAGGTCGACGCCGTGAGACAAAATGTTCAGAAAAATCCCGGCTTTATTTGTATCCACAGGGTCAAAGTCAAGGAAGCTCATTTTGGGGGTGAAAAAGTGGGCTGAAATTTTGAAAGATAGTTTTGATTCAATAACTCTTTGGGAAAAATTCGTACAATTTTTGTTTCAATGGAAATCTTGTAGCCCTTGAAAAGACGCGTCGATCGAGTATTTGATCATCCCTCTCCAATAATATCTTCACCCCTAAAAAAATTGTTGAAATATTTTTTAAAATTCGTTTATTGTATAACTAAAAAACAATTGTATTTTCGAGTATGGTTGAAATGTATGAAATGTAGAAAATAATCTTCTTTATTTTTTCGTTTCTATGGACCACCCTCGAAGTTTGCTTTTCCAACGCCTCTCGGGGGTTGAAAATTCAAAATGAAGATCTGGGAAAACTATTGACCGTACGAATTCACCGCCGCGAAACGATTTGTAGCCTGAACCTTCCGCTACATTTTTGTCCACAGCGCCAAACTCGTATCTCTTTATTTTCGATTTCTAAAAGTGAGGGAATGTACCAAAAATCAGTATTTTGAGAAAAACTGTTCGAGAAATTTGTTTCTAACTCCATTCAAATGAAGAAGTTGTAGCTCTCAAAAATACGCGTTGATTGGGTATAAAATCATCTCTTCAGTACATGTACAGTATACATAAACACCCTTTAAAAAAAAAAAAAAATCCACAAAAAGCATATTTTTTCGGCCTCTAGAGTGGCCTAAGGCCTTAATGGACGACCCTCCGTATAAATTTTACGTTTTTATATATTGCATATATATTTACCTAAAGTAAACAATATAAATTGTTCGTTCTGACATAGCTTATTAAAATGGTTTTACTATTTTAGTGGCTTCTTTTTGTTGAAAATAAAACAACGAGAGCAGAAGGGGGGGCGGGCTCCATGTCACGTAATTTTCAGGAGCGACAGGGGGGCACGGGCACAATGTCACAGAGGGGGGAGGGGGGTCGAATATTGATAAAATTTGTGTCACGTGTTCTATGAATAGCTCCTAAACGTCGTTAAAACCACGAAAAAATATACATGGAGCCGGAATCTTTCTTCCCCAGGCACTAGCTGAAAAAACTTGGTCATGACTAAGTCAGTAATATTATACAGCTATGAAATATTTCTTTCTATATAGTCACCATCTAATTTTTCGTATGCAGTCTAGGCGATGTAATGTAAGGCGATAGGTAAAATGACTAGGTAATGCCGATTAGAAACTTAACTTTATTAGCTTGTGGCTAGGTGGTGATGAGTTACGTTTTCCACTCTGGTTGAGATCCAATTGTGTTCTGCACTTTTGCCCGACAAATAGCGTTTCAAAAATTCTTACTGCGTTTGGATCGAAAATATGTAAAAAGTCACGAGAAAAAACTTGACGTGCAGTCGAATAAATAACAAACGATAATTACAGTGGATTTTTAGTTATATGATTCAAATCGATCTTTAAGATATGCATTTTTAAGCGATTTGTATTTTTTTTGAGATTAGATTTATACTTTTTTAAGATCCACTTGTTTTGAATATGTCCATATTTTGTTAAAAAAATTTAACGTATAGAATGCGATGAGATCTATCAAGAATCATATCGGTTTCTATTCGATGATATGGGAATCCTTTAGGATTCAAATTGGATTCGTACCTTGAATTCCAATAAGGAATCCTGATTAGAATCCAATGTACGAGCGCCATGTTTCGGTATAGGGATCGAATACGATGACCCATTGGATCCCTATCAGACAGTAGGATCAAGTATGGGAATACAATTGGATTTCTACGACATTTTCGGCCCGGGAATCAGCCGGCGATTATGAAGGTACCCTGACATTTATATTCATCTTTCATCAAGCATTTCTTAAATTGGGCATCAAAAAATGAAGCATGCCCAAAATGAAGCATATTTTGAGGTTTCTACCATCACTTAGAATTAACTTGTTATTGTGCGTCCCGAATTCAAAAGGGCGGACGGAACTTCGGAAAGATTTATTTGACGTTTAACTAGCCCTCTAAAGATTTTCAAAATGTAATCTCACGTTAAGCTTCCATACCCTTGAGAACACTTGATTTGCATTATTTCTACAATAGGCAGTTCATTTTATGAAAATAATTTCCCGCACTTGAAAAACTTTATTTCAATATTTTAGTAATGCAGCTAATTTACGGAGATTTTAGGGGTGGTCAGGGAAAAAGGGGGACGTTCCTTTGGGGGTCGATATTAAGTTTCAAAACTAAGGCCTTCATAAAGTTAGGAAAATAAGGAAGTAATGTGAGCCCAACCAAAGCAGTAAGTCAATTTCCGCACGGATTATTTAATTTCATGGACTCGTTCGTTAAAAGTGCAGGAGGAGTTCGAAACTGTATACGTGCCAGGGGTCATGTGTTTCACTCGATTTAGCGCATTAAAAATCTGGATATAATCGCAAGAGCCGTTTCAACGAACACCCGTACATGCGGCGCTATGTACAAATGCTAACATAGCTTTTTATTGCATCGTCGTACCGTAAACGGCAAACCCAACGCACAAGAAATGTTTAATATAATTTTTATATTCGCAAGGAATGTGGGGGGCTATAAGGGAGTTGCAATACCGTCGAGCAGACTCGCTGGTGCCGCCGGTCCGCTCAGTTAAACGATGAAGCAGTCTGTTCTACCTTTCGAAGCATGGAAAAAATTGCACCGCTAAGCGGGGTAGAAAAACAACGTTTCTCACTGCTCTTGGATATTTTGATATTAAAGTGACAACGAAAATATCTTAAACGCAATTTTCTTCAATGAAAATAACGTAAAATGAAAAAATTGACAATAATATGAGAGATAGTAATATAATACAGTATGAAAAGTAAAAAATTAAATGATGGTATAGTATTATATAGAAGAATAATTATAATACATTGTTAACAATTTCTATATACATTGATAGATAACATATATAATAATTATTATTAATATTAATAATTATAATATATGAGAATTCTATCTAAGAATAGTCTAAATAATAATATAGGATTCCATTTGAGAATGATAATAATAATACAAGTTATTAGTAAATGTACGAATGATATTTATCCGGTAGGTAACAAGAAAAGTATTTTCGTTGTTGTGCAAAAAATTTTCCGCACATTCTTTACAGCACTATTCTCCTCTATCTCTCTCTCTCTCTTTCTCTGCCCCTCTCAATCTCCTTAATCGCGATCTTCTGAATCATAGTCTCTGTTTTTGCCCTCCTTGCTCTTGTTTTCTTCTCTCTGTATTGGAATTCTTGTCCCGGAAAATATTTTAATTCTGCTCTTATGAAAATGTTCGTTCAACAGTTCGGGAAAATATTCAGCTTAATTTCTTTCATTTTTCCGATAAAACGAGAATCCGGATATAATAATTTTAATGCGAGTAACTAATAATGATTTTATGAACTTACTTTAATAAATAATGAACAAAGATTTATTAAAATATTGCGAATGAAAATTACGCACTGAAATTAAAAAAAATAACACAAGAGAAAAAGATTGAAAATGAATAATGATTGGGGAAATAAATTAGTGAATTATATACTAGGGTAAGTCCGGGGTAGTTGGCCACAGCTTTTTCAAGAATCCGTCAAAATAAAAGTACGGACGTTTCTTAACTTATCTTCATTGGTAATTAAAATTTGTACCTTTAACTTTAATACAATTTACGAAACTAAAACAAACTCCTTTTCGATCAACCATAAAATTACAATTTTATTACAAATCCCGATTGGATATTTCTCCCGGAGTATTCGGGTGTGATGGCCATAGGAGTAGACGTGAGACGGCCCGTTACCCAGCAGTATGCTGTCGGTTTACTCTTTGGTTTTATGTTATACTTCTTAATTTTTATTTCTTTCGGCTGCATCTAGAACACATTGTTGTACGCCATTTTGGCGCACACTTTATTTTGACGTCGTATTCGTCCATTCATCTTCGGCATTCAAAACAAGAAAAAAAAAAACATCAACTTTATTCATTTATCCTTATTACACATTAAACAGATATTATAAAAATTGAAACGAGGAACGCTGGCGCTCCCTGTCCTAAGCTTCTCGAAGTTCCTCCGTCGGTCTACCGACGCGTGCCTGAAAAGGGAACATAATTATTTAAAACATTAATTTTATTATTATATTTACCGTTTCCGTCAAGTCTCCGATGGCTTCCCGACGCCAACCTGTAAGAAAAAAAGTCGGAAGAAATTATCATTAATATTATATGCGTATTATACCTATAAGAACAAAACTTTATTTTATAATTAATTAAAATGTTAGGACTTACCCAGTTAATCGATGGTCGAACCATCCGCGCTGCGATACCTGAAAAAGAAAGAAAAAAAAACAAAATTGTTACACCAAATTTTTACATATTTTTTTTTAATTTTATTAATTATACTAAAACGCCTGTGATTGTTCAGAGCTAATTTGCCACGAACATTTATTTTTAACAATCACTTAACGTACTTGCCTTCCGAATGTCACACATATGCGTTGAGTACACTGCAATCACGACATTTAGAACTCCCGCGACCTCAGCGCCGCAACTTGCGACGGGATATACTCGAAACGCGCCGCGTCTAGCGGTTTTGTCCAGCCCGCGACACCAGCGCCGCGGTTCGGGACCGTGCCGCACTACACCGCGCCGTACGAATACCGAGCATAGGTCCCGGGGTCTCGTGCTCTGCTACCCGTGCCTGGACTTTCGGCGGCGAGCCGCCGCTCCGGGCCGGGTATATAAGGCGGAGCGCAAGACTCATGGAGCCTAGATACCAGGAGGTTCAGCAAGGCCTTTTAACTCGTCCCCAAAACGAGAACAAGAAATGATGGCGCTGGGGTGCTCCGCAACCTATATGTATATAGATATACGCTAAACATGGGTGTGATCTAAGACAGATCACAGATGATGTACCTAACCCTCATTAGTGTTAAGGGATAACACCACTCCAGGATTTTGGAAAGACGTTTTCTTTCCTAAAAATACTTTGGTGTCATAAAAACAATACGGAATTGGTCCTGTAGCAATTTTTTTGATTTTTAAGGTTGAATTATCGCTTTGGCCGCAGCGCCTTGGAGCGCGCGCTGAGTTGCTCGTACAACTTTAAACGCGTTTTTCTCGAAACCGCTTTTTTCGATCTCGGAAGACGGATTACTCGACCACCTTTGCATGCATCGATTTCGAGGTTGAAATTTTGACAGCAGCTTCACAATTATATTCTTTATGAGAGTACGTATCCGTTTTTTGATTAAATGTAAACTTCTTTTTATAAACAGTTTACTGTTTTTTTGGCAAAAAATCGATTTATTTCCTTCAAAGTGCGCTATTTAAAAAAAAATTAAAAGCAAATTTCTAGGTAGTCTCATAGCTAATAATATATAAAATCATTTTTTTGGTTTTTGTTTCAGGTCTTATATTTTACGATAAAACCGTTCTCCCGTGAAGCTATATGTAAAAAAAACACGTTTTTCTAGATGGACTATATTACCGCCATTTTGAGTTTGAGTTTGAGATTTTTTCTCGCTTTTGCGTTTTTTTTCCGAACCGTCATGAAGAAATTATGAATCGGCGGATATTTCGACGTTTGATGTCAGGATCGGTCTGTCGTGAGGTTAGAAACTCATCCGATCACTTTCACCTCGTTGACCAATATATTACTATATATGTCGGTCGCGCTGCACCCCAGCGCCATCACTTCGGGACATTTTCGGGGACGCTTTTTTCATCCCCTTTGCATTGCCGCTGAACCTCCTGGTATCTAGGCTCCATGGCAAGACTGCTCGGCCTCAGTTCGGCTATGTTCACATGGACGCGCGGCACCGCGCGAACGGCCCACCGCGCGGTACAAAATTTAGGCTAAGTTCGCATGACCGCGCGGTACCGCGCGGTAGTAACGTTCACATGAGCTCGCGGTACCGCGCGGTAGTATAGTTCACATGAGCGCGCGGTGCTGCACTGTACCGCGCGCGTCCATGTAAACATAGCTATATACCGGCTTGCAGATCTTGTAGCGCGCAGCGTCGAGAACCGCGCGGCACAAGATGTGCGGGCCTGTATGGATACCCAGGCAGCATAAATGTCCAATTGACGTCGATAAGTTGCCGTTCTCAGGTTGTCTTTAAGATATGACCGTAAGATAACTATTCGACATCTTTCAAATGACATCCCGTATAATGCTGCCGTAAAGTTATCTTTTTTATGATATCTTTCGGCGATGAAAACGGATGTCTAAAAGGTATCCAAAATTATTATCCAATTGGTGACTTTTCTAAGTTATCAAAAAGTTATCGCTTTATGGTTATCTATTGTATCTAGTTGAATGTTGTCCGAAGGATATCATAAAGACGAATTACATAAGACGTCTTTTCCATGACATCTTTCAGATATCGGTAAAATGCTGCCTTTTAAGATATTTGGTATTGGCGGAAACAGTAAAAAGTCATCCAAATGTTGTCCTAAAGATGACATCGAACGGATCACTTTTGTCATAGTGCGAATATAAGTGTGTCATACCGTTTCATTTCGCCGGCAAAAATTCCGTGGAACGATACTTAATCGAGTAAATATAGCTGTTGAAATATATATACGCGAGTGTCTTTCGTTCTATTATTATTTTTTCCTATGCATATATTTAATGTACAGTGTTTTTATTTTAAAAGCGTACGTCTACTTTTTAGGTTAGCCAAGGGATTGTTTGAAGTAGGATATACTTCGAGTATCGACTTAAAAGTTCGAGTAAGTACAATATATAAACTCTTTTATAGTTTGCTTTCCTATGCATTTTTTATATTTCTATGCAAATTCGTTGAGGCACGTATCAAAGCACTCGTCAAACCTAACCTACGAAGTGCGCTGTGTCACCAATTTTACTGTGCCGTAAAAAACCTCGTCCGATCCTAATTCAGGATTGTCGATTTGCATTGCAGAATCGTTAAAAAATAGCTGCTTCCCAGATATGTGTTTAGTACATATACATATTTAATTAATTTCCATTCGATTCTAAATGCGTATGTTTCCTTTTCAGGATATTCAAGGGATCGTTTGGAGCAGACGTTTTTGGCGGAGGACTTGAAAATTTAAGTAAGTATGCTTTTTTCTACTTTATATTTTCATGTAATCAAATATATTATAAACGTTTAAAAGATAGTTTATCCATATAAAAATGATGGGTCCGCCGCTGAAGCCGTTTCTTGAACTGTCACAAAGACAGCAAAGGCGGAGAGTTTCTATTGCATTAGAAAGTGACCTGAATTCGGTATATCGTGTAGATTTAAATCCTAATGCTGTTGTGCCAAATCCTGCCGAACCTCGCCGATCACCACCAAGAGCTTGCATTGTTCAATAACTGTAGGATATTATATGGATGTCGATTATATCTTCTTATTTTGGGATCACTGAACCAGAAGCATTTAAACGAAAGGCGGTAGCTTTATTAGAATTTACGAATGATACAATAATTAATTCAGCTTGGCCGTACTGTGAAACGAAACTCGTCTTTGCTACGACTGCCCGAAACATGTATCCTTGGAAGGCGTTTCGGTTGTTTAAAAACATCGCCTCTCAGTCATGGCCGGTTTACTTGCACATACATTAACAATACAATCCGGAGATAGAATATCCGATCACTAGGGTGGGATTGATTTCACACCCTACATAACTGATGAGGTATTCCAGAAGTAAAAAAATTTAAAAATGAAAATACAAAATATAATTGTAATTTTTTTCTTCTTATTTAGATCTTCATGTAATTGATCTTTCATTTTTCAGCTGAATGTCGTGATGAGCGGCTGTTTACTAATTTAATTATAAAATTGTATGTTCTAGAGACAAAAAATCCAAGAAATTGGAGGAAAAACAGTCCAAAAGATCGTCAAGCATTCGTTGGACGCTCTCATCGATGCCGAATTGACGCAGAGAGTCGTATGGGTTCTTGGGACGGAGGACAAGCCGAAAATATCGAAATTTCATTTTCCTCGCATTATTACTGGTACGTATAATGTGTGCGCATGTATGAATAGATAGGATATTATTTCAATATTTTGTGAAGTACAGTAGAACCTCGATTATCTGAACTAGTCTCGGTCCCAATTAGTTCGGATAATCAAAAGTTCAGATAATCGAAACGTGGGTTTTTTGGGACGAGATCATAAACAACAATGCTGTTTATGATCTCGTCCCAAAAAACCCACGTTTCGATTATTTGAACTTTTGATTATCCGAGCTAATTGGGACCGAGACTAGTTCGGATAATCGAGGTTCTACTGTAGTTCGCTGTATAGAAGTCGTCAAACGTTGAATAATATCTTATTGATAATATTTGGTTATTTTCTTTTCCAGATGTCGTAGGAAGCGTTTTTGCTGACGCAAAGTTGAAGGAGATCGAAGCTCGCATCGCCGACTGGCTTCGCCGTGGGGGGACCGCATAAAAGCGGTAAACATCGCAACCACCAAAAGGCGTAATCGCAACAGCGAAGTCCAATGACGATTGTACCATAATTTTTTAAAAATATTTTAACATTAAATTTATGTTTATAACATTTAATTATATTTCACTTATAATTATTAGTTGATGTTTTATTTATAATGACCAAGCCCACTTCTCAACCGACATGACAATATCTTATTAATTTCTTTATTATAAAAATTAACTTATTAACAGTCTAGAATATTTAATATAGCTTAATAATATCCATTTTGATTATTATATGGTAAGCATAGTTGATGAAAGTTTTTTTTGCAATCCGAACAAGTATATTTATATATACGCAAGTTCATATAGAAAGTAACAAAAAATTTTATCATCTTTGCTTATCATATAATAATTGAAAATCGGCAATATTGAGCTATATTAAATATTCTAGACTATTAACAAGTTAATTTTTATGAAGAAATGGATAGGATATATATATATATATATATATACATATCCATATATGGCCAATAAATAGATAACCTTTCGAGAGTACTCTTCGATGCCATTTGGATGTCATTTTGTCAACCTTATTCGGATGCCTATTAGACGACTTTTAGATGGCAGTGGTATCTTGGCATTTTTGTGCCTTTAAGAGGACATCTTTCGGATATATCGATTTGGTGACTTTACGCTAACTTACCGACAACTGATAAGAGTTAACCTTTTGTTGACATTTTGGTAACCATTAAAAGTTGTCGTATAGTTAACTATCGGACACGAATAAGTTATCTGCCAAGCGGACATAAGTGATACGTTTTGTAATACAAAACGGCGTCTTTTTGGACAACCAAAAAGTTATCCGTATCCGTTTCGCATATCTTTCGGATGCCATATGGATAACATTTTGCTACCTGGGTATGTTCACTTGACCGCGCGGTTCTCGACGCCGCGCGCTACAAGATCTGCAAGCCGGTATATAGCTATGTTTACATGGACGCGCGCGGTACAGTGCAGCACCGCGCGCTCATGTGAACTATACTACCGCGCGGCACCGCGCGGTCATGTGAACTTAGGCTTAATGAAAACAACGTTAGCGTCTACATGGACGCGCGGTACCGCGCGGCACCGCGCGGTTCTCGACGCTCCTCTTGTACCGCGCGGCGTCGCGCGGTACAAGATCTGCAAGCCGGTATATGGCTATGTTCACATGGACGCGCGGTACCGCGCGCTCATGTGAACGATACTACCGCGCGGTACCGCGAGCTCATGTGAACGTTACTACCGCGCGGCACCGCGCGGTCATGTGATCTTAGCCTTCTTCTCCTACTGAAGAAGTGGTAGGAACTCTCCCTAGCTAAGTACCCACTGAAGAAGTGGCCTTAGCCTTCCCTCACCCCTCGGCTCTTACTCGCTGAAGAAGCGACCCTAGCCGGGTACCTTTTCCCCTCATCCCCCCGTAAACCGAGCCCGTACTGCGATTTTATTTTTATTTTATTTTATTTTTATTTTTATGTTTTTTTGCGTGCGTAGGCGTTTGCGTTGGAAATAAACGAACCTATCTGTATATACCGTGTTTCTGTTTCTTTACCCAACATCCCTTTAAAGGGTTAAAGCCCAAAAAAAACCAACGTAGCGTTGTGCCCGGAACTTGCTCCCCTCCACCCTGCCAGGTGTTCTTTTCGGGACTAAATCACGTGAGTTGGCTGTTCGTCCAGCCCTCCTATCTCCTACCACCCGCCAATTGTTGAGACTGCGCTCGGAGCTCCTCTCGGAGCTTCGTCAATCAAATTTGGTTTCGTCGCAACAATATATAATCAGAATCAGTTCAATTTTTGTGTACCCAAAGTTGGCACACTATCCACTGAAGCCAGTCTTTGATGAGACGAGTTTCATATTCATTTTCTCCGGAACATTTTTTGTCATTGTTCTTATATCGTCTTTCTAAGGTCTTCCTAGGTATTTCGTAGGTTCTAGCGACCGTACGAACTGACAATTCATCCTTTTTACAGCACTAATATTTGCTTTTAATGACTGTTGAGTCTAGTTCCTTCGTAGAGCAATTGCTTTTCTCTTGTACTTATTAGGCATCCAAAAGTAATGTAGGAAAAATGAATTACTTCAACACATTACAACTAATATTATGGCCATCATACACCAACTGTACGTGGCCATCTCTCTTAATCTCCCGGGAAAGATGGCCACATCTAAAATGTAAACAAGTAAAAACAATAGATGCGAAATCTTGAGGTTATAACAAAGCACTGTTCGTGAACTATTCAAGAAATACAAAAGTAACCATTTCTTTTACAAAATAACATCACCACAATTGAAAACGTGAAACCATCAAAAAAATTAGCAGTAGACATAATAATTAAGAAAGATTTTACTTACGTAACATTTTTTTTTGCCAAACTTTAGCTCGTCCAAACTATACCTGCGCCCGACGCGAAGCGAATTAAGCAGTAGAGTAAGGTAGTAGTATAGGAGTACGCACCTAAGCTTCAAAGCGGTGAACAAATCAAACAAATAGGTTTTGCGAATCGGTTTTTGTTTTAATTGGAAGAATATCTAGTATTCTAATTTAATTATGAGCGACAGTAGGTAATGTTATTTTTAAAAAAATAACAAACTCTAAACTGCAAAACGAGATTTGCAAACTCTTAGGCATACGGGCGTTTAGGAATACGCACGGGGGTCGAAAAGAGTACGCAAGCATCAAGCAACACATAAATCGCAAATGAAGTTGCCCACATTTGTATGAGCGGCGCATTTCTCATGCCACCAAGCTGTACACTTCAAACACTCGATCCAGTCCCCACATATTGGTTCTTCGTATACTTTCTATACTTGTAAAAAAATATATACAATACACACACACACACACACACACACACACACACACACACACACACACACACACACACACACACACGCACGCACGCACGCACGCACACACACACACACACACACACACACACACACACACACACACACACACACACACACACACACACACACACATACACTAGGGTTGCCCTTGATATGGGTAAAAAAAAGTTAATCGTGCCGCCCTCCAAAACGGTTCCAAATAATAAAGAAAAAATCTACGCGAAGCCCCAGCCATGTCCGTTAAGAGGAAGGCGTGCCTGTAAGCATGAATTTAAATTTAAATATCAATTTTTCTTCATGATTGGAGAAATTTCGATCTTTTAAATCTAGTTTATTTGTCAATTTTTCAACACGATATTTCTGTGGTTTAAATAAATAAATTCGTACTGAACGAACTTGTATCGATATCTTATGTGTACATTTTTTAAATATTATGTTTTTTCCGATCAACTGGATGACTTGTGCGAATAAATAATTTTTTTGTTTTCAATAAAACGAACAAGGTCGCCAAGTTTAAAATCCTCCCAAGTTTAAAATGTCCCTACGCATTTTTGCGAAAGTAATTTTCAAATACATGTTTTATCCACAGCACTGGAAGTCTGATCTCAGTGAAATATTAATATTTTTGTATCTCAGCACGCAAGGAATATTTCTAACAAAATTGAAAAAAAAAAACAATTCTGGTCAATCCGGAAGTTTGATGTAAATGGTTTATCGTGAATTTATATCCTTTGTACTTAAAAGATTTTCCTGGCAAGATGCAAAAGTAAAGTTTGATTTTGATGTGATTAAAAACGTTCGACAGCAGCTAAATCGAACTATTGTTCCAAAATAATAGGATGGTAAAACTGAACGCTCATCAAATCTAGTATGGAGGATCTCATTATTTGATCTGTATATTGAATACCAATATATAATAGCTTCGGACAGTTAAAAAAAAATTGACAAATTAGATTAAAAAAATCGAAATTTCTCCAATCATGAAGAAAAATTGATATTTAAATTTAAGTTCATGTTTACAGGCACGCCTTTCTCTTAATGGACATAGCTGGGGCTTCGCGTAGATTTTTTTATTATTATTTGGAACCGTTTTAGAGGGCGGCGCGATCTATTTTTTTACGCATATCAAGGGCCACCCTTAATACACTATATACATTTAATATATATATAGGGCATTGTACGCCATTTAACCTAGCCCGTGACCCCGACCATTTTTGGTTTTCTTGATTTCTTTTTGTAAACTTGTATCCCTTAAAAGGAATATCCACACCAATATTTAGATTGGTGTGGATATTCCGTCTCCTCTTCTCCTCTAGGAGTTCTCTATAGGAGTTATAATTTTCCAAAAAATGTCGATTTCCGAAGTTTTGTAAACGTTTAAACGTCGATAACTCCTCAACTAATCGAGATATCGACAAATGTCACGATACAATTTTTTTTTTAATTTTTAAGCATACTTTGGTTGAAAAACATGAAAAAATGATTAATTATCAATGTCAACGTTTTTGTTTGCTTCTAAAGTGAAAACTTTTTTTAAAAAGATGATTGCTTTGTTGATTTTTTTCAAAAAATTATCTAGAGTGACCCATTCTATGATTTTCAAGTCTAGTCTCGTTGTGGGCTCATTTTTCCTTCTATCTTTTTCGAATTACTCGTATTTTTTCAGAAGACCTTTATCATTTATATCTACAATAATGCTATTAATGAGTTTGTGATTTACAATTTGGCTTTGTCACATTAAGAACGGTTTATTTTTTATTTGTGCTGAATTTAATAAAAAAACTATTTTTTATGCAAAATATATTTTTTTCTCGTACTTTGTACATTTAAAAAAAGTATTTTGTACGCTTGTAAAAAAAATGTCAACAACATTCGTATAGGAGTACGTGTGTACTGCTGCACACCTAAGCATTGCGTATTATTGTACCGCTTGCACATTTTAAACAAACATGACTGTTACTGCCATTTATTGATCAGATGCAGAATTACTTTCATTTTGGACAATATAACCTTAGTAAACCGCCGTACAAAATTAATCGTTGTTTATGAAGAAAGTAAACTGTGTTTCGTAATTGTGATGCTTTGAAAATGTCGAAAATAAATAAGAAATTGTAACAAAAACTTTTCACCTAGCCTCTCTGTTTTACTTCCCTTTGGATTTTTTTTGTCAAAGTTAATGTAATCTGTTAGGCAGTCTAAACACAACAGAAGTTAGCTTCAATTAGCAAACCGTTTCATGAGCAGCGTAACTGCGAACTCTTATCGCCCGCGTACTCATATACCACTTTACCCTAACAGGTGAAATCTAGTGCGTGGTTCTATGAAATATTTCTACTGGCCATCTCTCTCTTGTAGCCAACTCCCCCGAAATTACCCTATTTACGCATGTCATAAAATCTTGTACATTTTCTTCCACAAATTCATGAATAAATGTTCCATATTGTTCCGACCCAAACAAAGCGAGTATTCCTAGCATCGTCAACACGATCGATCAAACTTTCCGCTGAGAATGAGTGCGCGAAGACTTCGGTAAGTCTTGGAAACCCGAAGATCCGTTCACCGCGAAAGACATTATTCGTTAAATTTGTTCTTGTTCTCAAAGGTCGTATTCGAAGTAGTTGTTGAGGGGGACAATGGTTCCGAGCGCGCTACTTTCCACAGTGGAGTAGCTCTTGAGAGAGCTTCAAAGGGGTCTCCGTGTCGATGTCAACCTCGGAAAGTCGGATCCTGGTGCGCTAAACCTACCCCAAGTCTGCCAGAAGAAGTAGTCCATGTGATTCAACGGTCTGGCAAAATATATTCTGTACGCGAGGGCTTACGTTGCCAAAGGCAGAGCTTTGTTGAAAAAAATGATGTGTCAAAAGCGGAGCACCTCGGGACGATGAAATAGGGGAAAAAAGGATCGCCGAGTAGAACGAGTCATCTTGGTTCAACTATGCGAGAGGTAAATGGCACAGGAGGCCTCTGGAAAAAGGGTCCTCGGGGAAAGATTACAATGAAAGTCGACCGTCCTTCGCTCCTTATCTTTTTGTGGCTTTGCTAATTGGGTCTCATCGTGAAATTCGAGGCGACGTCGGCGAGACGTTCCCGCGACGACTAGAGCAGCGAATCTTAATTTACGACGTTACGATGGGGGATCGTGCTCTTACTGAAATGTGCAAGATGGAAAAAGATCGGTAAACCAGGCCACGGATAATTTTACTTCCTTTTTATTCCTCCCCTTTGGGGACAGCGACCAAAACGGTTGGTTTAATTAAGTCACTTCACACTTTGCGAGCCGAAAATATATACGATCTAATTCGACAATGCGACGTTCGAAAATCGACAAACACAGCTTAATTGGCCGTAATTGCTGAAAATAAAGATAATATGAGAGATAGTAATATAATATAATTTCAACAATAATTTAAACAAAATAATGATATAATATTACAGGGTGTCCCAGAACTGACGGTAGTCCCTGAAGTGGGGGGGTTGGGGGTGAAATTCTGAGTCGATTAATATAAGTATGTATGGGTGTTAGATCAAAACTTGAATTATTATTAATTGTTTAAGGCGCGCCAACCAGGTGCGCACAATGAGCCAGCGTACGTCGGCAAGCGCTACGCGCGTGGTGGCTGGCGGGAGCACCGCACCTACCGGCACCGCTACACGCGCGTATCGCTTACCGACGTACGCTGTCTCATTGGGCGCACCTGATTGGCCCGCCTTTAAAAATTAATAATAATTCAGGGGTTGATCTGAGACGCATACATACTTATATCAATCGACTCAGAATTTCACCCCCAACCCTCGAATTCAGGGACGACCATCAGTTCTGAGCCATCCTGTATATGTAAGAATAATTATTATTGATTGTCAACATTTTTTATTGATTTGTATACATTCGTATTCTCTTCCACAGCAATGATTATTTCCGCTACTGTAACCAAAGAATAGGGTATGTATTGAATTTCATAATGGGAATTATTAGCTTTCGATAACTCTGTGTTTGTCCACCCATCACTTTTACCTCGATTTGATCCTTTGATCAATTTAGAATTGTCAATCAAACAATTACATAAGTATTGGATGATTATATTCCACAAAGACATCTGATTCGATGCATCTTTTATGAATTCCGTCGGTATGCGCCGAGCAGCCGGTGTGGCATAAAAAAGCAATCACTTCTCATCGAGATCTGAAAGAATTTATCGTGATACGCGTTGGCAGGCCAAATCAATCAGTTTAATTGAAAATGTAAGGAAGCTAGTGTTGAAACCCCCGCGTTACGATCTTTTGATTCTTCCAAGTGACTGTTCCAATTTACACGAGTGAGCGGAGTAGAAAATTACGATCCGAGTACGCGATAGAAAAGACGATTACAATTGTGAAATTGTTTTGTTTTTCCGCCTCGTAAAGAAATCCGAGAGATGGGAAAGAAATAGCTGGCAAAATACATGCTCGATAACTTTTATACATTCTCATTTGTCCTTCGGGTATTATTAATTTCGTTAATGAAAATTGATCGGCTGCGATGAGTGAAAATGTCACGTTGAGTAGAAGTGACGGGGGCGCATAGTTATACCATAAGCTCTTGGTCCGATTACTCCGAAGAGCTCTCGATTAATATCCCGCGAGTACGTTGAAACGTCGAGTGGCCTCGTACCGAGTTTTATTCGATTTAACAATGAATCGCGTCACTTCTCGTTTTATACATGAATCTATTAAATATGACTCGCATAATTCATATATCGTGGATAAAATTCTGCATACGTAGAATACTGGAGCGAAAAACAAAATGTTTTTTGAAAATCGCTTTTATTCGATTACGAACGCTAAAATAATAAATTGATAGATGCGTAAAGATTTAAACTTTTTTCTTCATTTTTTTGAATAAATAATCAACTTTAACGTTTTCGACACCAAAAAAGTCGATAACCGCAGTATTTTTCGAGAATAGAGCATTGTGGCAATTAATTCATAAAATGGGCAATTTGTTTTCCTTTTGCTTCTATTATAATATATTCTACTGCGTTAAATAAATGAAGAATACACTTTTCAATAACCGGGATGTAATTAAATATGTACTAATTGCCTTGTCAATAAAATTATATAAGCCTTTGTTGTTGAATGTAAAGTTTAGACAAATTAAAAGTGGGTATATCTGATGGATTTGAAAATGGATAATACTGTTGAATTATCCATTTTCAAATTAGCCATTTACAGCATTGGCAATCAGAGTGTCTATACTGCCCTGAAAGAGCAAAAACTTATTATAGAAATATTTCTTTCAGAGATCGAGTTAAGGCCTTATATACCATTGGGTGGTCGGAAAACAAGGCTTTTTGTGATTTTCTTTCGGAAATATCAATAAGGCAATCGAAATGAGATTCGAAGGGTTTATTCTACATATCTGTAGGTACTCAAATCAATTTCTTATTTTCCACAAAAATACAAGATGGCCTTCCAGTAGCCGGTACAAAGAGAATACCTTTTTTGGGGACTTCTACGGACCGAGTCGTTGGAGACACACATGAGCATCTAGAACAAAGAAGAATTTTTTTTCGTAATCTACATGCGTTTCGTTAGCGAAGTACACATAAGTATTACAAAATATTGAATTTTGCAAACTTAGCACTATTTTGAAAAAAAAACGTCGCATTTTAGATAAAAAAGGAGCTTTTATTTTGTTTCAAACCGTAGTTGGTAATTGTTGCAAAAATCGTTTGCATTTCGCTGGAAAATATATCTAAGAAGCGACACTTCAAATTTCGAAGTTAATCGGTTGAAAATTGTGGGAGGTACGAGCCCGCCTGACTTTAAAAATATAGTTTCAAGAAAAACGTGTTTAAAGTTTAAAAACCATTTTTTCGGACCATATCATTCTTGAGATGTTTGTGCACATCAGCCATATAATTCCTGAGATCTTTATACATCATTTAAGCCAATAAAAAAAGGACGATGCATTTTTTTTTCAAAAGCATATGAGGCCTTAAGGGGCACCACTAGTGTAACTGCTCAGAAAGGTGATTTTTGGGAATTTATCGCAAGAAAAGCATTGCATCGAAAGTTTTGAAATTTCGAGGATATATTTGTGTATAAATTATGTATATACAGTAATTTTTTCATATGAAAATATTCAATTTTCAGCGACTTATGCGCCGTGTCCCGAGTAAAAAAGAAAGTTCTCCCACTGCTGCGGTGATTGCGGCCTTCACAGTGGCCGAAAAAATAAATAAAAAAGTCTGTACAATGACGCAGGATCGTGAAAAAAATTAAAATAAAAAAAAAACGCACCGAATTACGCTTAAAAATCAGGTGGATTTTTGCATGGCAAATTGACATCTTTTATCCAATCGAAAAACTGAAAAGTCGTTGACGAAACAAATACTAAATACGCTTATACAAGATTAAAGTCGATCGGATGATGTGAATTTGAGCTAGAAATGCAGCAAATTTGACAAATGTTTTGAGAAAAAGGCGTTGAAAGATAAAAATATTGATTTCATTGTTATAAATCGATACAAGCATAAGATATAGTAGTAGTAAGGTATACTTGAAGGTTTAGACCATGGAAAAATGAAACAAAAAAATTGATTTTTCGAAAATGTCACACTAGTGGTGCCCCGTAATAATGGAAACATGGAATCAGGAGATTGACTTTCTATAAATACTGTAAATAGGATCTTCCAACGTGATTATTTGATGGCTGGTTTAAAATTCTGAACTTTGAATTATCAGAACGTTCAAAATTCCGAAAGAATACTACCCCGAAAGATCAGAACTTCAAATGATTTTTACACGAAAGACCACAACGCCAAAAATCTGAACACCGTCAAAATAATTTGGCTATGGAAGTTTCAAAAGTTAAAAAATTTTCAATAAATCGACGAATCATTTCAAGATTTTTTTGTTATTAGCAAGTGATTTAACGTCAGTTTTTGAATTTGTCTAGAAAATGTTATATGTTCTGCATCATTTACAGTCAACTGTGTAGACTTTCGCTGGCATGATCTCGACGAACCTTGTAATTTCGGAACATTGAAATGAGGAATTTTAAACCGTCGGCGCATTAAAAGTTCGGAGTTTCAACCCGGCCCCCATGTCAAGATCATGCCAGCGAAAGTCTACACAGTTGATTGTAAATGATGTAGAACGTATAACATTGGCTAGAAACATTTCAAAATCAACGTAAAATCACTTCTTGATTTAAGAATATTCTTCAAAAAATTCGTCGATTTATTGAAAATTTTGAAACTTCCACAGCCGAATTATTTTGACGGTGTGCAGATTTTCGAAGTTTCGGTCTTTTGTGTAAAATTCTTTCGGAGTTTTGATCTTTCGGGGTAGTATTCTTTCGGAGTTTTGAGCGTTCTGATCATTCAAAGTTCGGAATTTTAACCCGGCCCCATCTTGAATTTAGGAATATTAAAATTCGGAATTTTAAACCGTCGGAGCATTCAAAATTCGGCATTCCAACCCGGCCCCACTATTTGTTGGACCGGATAAAAGTCTCTCCCTTTTGAAAGTCGTGATTTTGAATCCGCGTGCTCTTTTTTTAGCGATTGCCAAAAAGATACCACAAAACTTCAATATCGTTCTCTATTCTTCAAACGAATAACCTACCACGGAAAATAAGTAATTGCATCAATTCGACAATTGCGCGAACTGTATTTTATTTCCTTTTTTCCTATTTTCCGGACCAATCGTCGAAACAAGAAGGAAAAAAAGGATCCGCCGCGATCTTCTTGCACATAGAGATAAATTGGCCCAGATTTTTTTGTATATATAAATCTATAGGAAAATTAGAACGCGATGTAGTATATTCACAGCAATTCACAAAATTTGGCGTTAAGCCAAACCCCTGAAATCCGATGCGGTCGGCAATCCCTCGACCTGCCACGACCATTGGCCAGATTTTCTCGCATACTATCCTGACCGTAGTTTCCGGCTAGTCTTCCCTTTTTTGACCTTTTATTTGTCTTTTGAATATTATTCTATATACTCGGATCCCCTTATTTTCTATCAAGAGGCGCATTCCTCTCTCTTTGCTCGTCGCAGTTTAACTTTTTTCAAGATTCATTTTACTGCTGTCAAGCAGTTGCTGTTTCAGCATTATATCATTTGGCACTTGTAAAAAAAAAACAATTCCGGTTGAAAAATTGACGACGACAATAAATTTACCTGAGTGAAAGTGAACTCATACACTGGAAAAAGAAACATTGCTTGGTGTTGATAGTTCCCATCATGATACGCAGAGTTTTGATACGTCTATTGTTTGGCAACTTCATCACGAGAAAATGCATATCTCATTTTCATAGGAAAAACAGTGAAACGTAAATTTCGGAGTTTAATGCTCATTGTCTCGGAGTGTCGTCTCCAAAAGTCCTTGTAGCGTACGTTTTACGAACCCATCCAGACGTTGGCTGTCAGAATGTTTTCGAGAGTGAGAGGGAGAGAGAGAGACAATGCCCCTCAAAAAAGATGAACGTCAGTTGGCAGGGTGAAAAAGGGTCGAGAAAGTGAGAGGATGGGAAAGTCGGATGAAGTGAGGTTGAAGTTTCCGACAAATATATATATATATATATATATATATATATATATATATATATATATATATATATTATTGCAGCTAAAGTTGCAGCTAAAACACACACACACACACACACACACACACACACACACACACACACACACACACACGTGTGTATATATGTTTTAGTTGCAACTTCAATCCTTTTGAATCACAGAAGGAAAGGTACGGTCGAGCATTCGTTACCATTATTTTTATGCAATTTGCCGTATTGCATGAATGGTTGAATTTTAGTAGCAAGAGATGAAAATCAACAGCACCTCCACATCGAGTAACGAGATAAAAAGAATATCATTAGTTTACGTACATACGCAACACATACAGGGGGTTCTGTTATGAATGGATAACCTTAGAACTGTCGACAGGTCAGATCATGTTCTGCTCTACATGTTATCAATTGCTTAGTTATTGTCGATTCATATCATTTGTACAAAATGGCATGCGACAAACAAAAATTAGATGATTCAAATAACACATACCCCAAAATCTCGAAAACCATGGGACTATTACTAAACTGAAATTTCAGCATATGTAGGATTTTTACTAAACTGAAACACGGTTTTTGAGATTTTGGGCTGTGTTATTTTTTTAAAAGGAAAAAATCCCCTGTTTTTGGTTTGCCGCATGCCATTTCTATAAATGATATTAATCGACAATAACTAAGCAACTATATACTAATGGGCTGTGTTATGTTTTCTACTATATACTATTGGGCTATGTGTTCTTTTTTTGAATCATCTGTTTTTGTTTGCCGCCTGCCATTTCTACAAATGATATGAATCGACGATAATTTTCTAAAGTAATTGTAAAGTAATTACTTTCTAAAGTAATTGGCACGATATGCGTACACTTTCTTTCAAGGCAGGACATCAAAGTCAGATGTTCGAATTGGTTTGTATGAAAATTTCGCATAAGATCTTTTTTCACAAAATTTCTCTAACATTTAAGGTTAAAAAGAAGACTTTTCTAGAAAAAACAAATCACCAAGAGTATTAAAAAAACTGGATGAAAAAAGTTATCATTTGTAGAAATAGCATGCGAAGAAACCAAAAGCAGATGATTTTTATCTCGAAAACTGTGGAACTTTTACTATACTGAAATTCTCGCATATAGTAGGACATTATTTGACCTATCGACAGATGCAGGATCATCCACTCATAACAGGACACCCTGGATATTGTCCGTCAATCTATCTCTATGTAGATTTTTTAACGAAGACCATGCTCTTTCAACCATAGACTTAGCAACATCGTACACCATAGGCTATTCTTTGGATCCTGTATAGCTCATCGATTATCAGGCATTTTCCGTTATACATCGTTATGCACATTCCCGTTCCGGAGTTATTTGTCACTTTTAACCACCGTATATCCGGAAATTCTACACATGTGGAACATTCCAAACGATGGAAATCGAGTCCCGTTGAAAAGTCTGATCCTGCTCCCGTGAAACTATCCGTAAGTCTGCTGTGCCATACCTCGCTATGTCTATAAACCGAAATCTGATTTGGTATTCACATATGGGGAGTGGTGATTTTTAAGCTATCCAACTCCGAGGGTCATCACCATAGTAGCCTCTTGTGCCCATACTCAACAGTACATTCACCTGGTACGTTTATCCCCTCGTAAACCCGAAGGTCTTTAAAATCACCTTCACATAAGTGTGAGTATATTTATAAAAAAGGTTATTTTAAGAAGAGACTGGTCACAAAGTTGAATATTCTTTCGAAAAAAATGAGGGTTCCCCTCAATAAGCTGACTCATAATAAAAATTATATAAATACAACGGGTCCGAAACAATTGTCTATACTATATAGCGATATCTACCACTTATATATATATATATATATATATTAGGGCGATTGAAAAATAGACTATTTTTTTATTTTCCTATTTAGTAGTTACTTTAAGGTGAATATAACATATGTCAAAATGTAAGGCCTTAATATTAAAATCGAGAGGTTATTCATTGCGGTTTCCTCTTTCCCATGCTAATAACATGAAAAAACTTTACTTGCTACTTTTTAATTTTGTATCTCGCCAACGGTTGAACGTACATCAATGCCCACGGCATATTTTTGTAGGAAATTGAATGTTCCAAAAAAGGACTCTTATTGTTCTATGATTAATCTAGTCTTTCAAAAGTTATTCAATGTCAACGTTGAATGTATAGTAAATTTCAAGATTTTTCCACTTTCCGGCGAAGCTCAGGTGTGTCACAAGATTTCATAGGATCTCTTTTGTAGATTACTTTATTTTCCAAAAAATCAAGTCGTCCAATAATTCAGAAATTTTACAGTTCAATGGGCTTTACAAATTCATTTTTTGGAGAAGGGTAGCTATTTCTGTGAAATTAATTGCTATATTAACAAAAAGTATAAATAAAAAGACGCAAATTTTTATGAAATTTCTTCTCATTGTTTATCACCAGTACGAAAAAGTTATTACAACATTTTTTCATAACTTTTATATTCAGAATAAGAAAATGTATTTGAAAGAAATTATAAATATAACAAAAAAATACTAACGTGTTTAAAAAATTTCATCAACAGTAAACACTAAAGAGCAACTTAATAAAAATTGACGTCTTTTCATTTATATTTTTGGTTAATATAAAAATAAATTTCACGGAAATAGCAACTTTTCTCGAAAAAATGCCTTGTAAAGCCGTTAATAATTAAACTATGAATTTTTTTGATTATTCAATGATATTATTTCATAGAGAATGAAACGATCTACAAAAAAGGTTGCATGACCTTTTGTGATAAGTCCGACAGTTTCGCCGGAAAAGTGAAAAAATCTTGAAATAAACTATAAATTGAACTTTGACCTTGAATAACTTTTGAAAGAGTAGATTTATGATAAAACGATCAAAAACCTTCTTTATAGAACGTTTAATTCCCTACGAAACTATGCCTCGGGCATTATTGTACGTTTACTCGTCGGCGTGTTATAAAATTCAAAAGAAGCAAGCAAAGTTTTCTTTATGTTATTTGCATGGGAAATAGAAAATGGCGATGGGGAGCCTCTATATATAAATATTAAAGGCTGATATTTTAACACGCATCTTATTCCGATTTCCTGAAACCAGTGAATAGAGCAATGTGAAAAAAATGGTTAATTTTTTTTAATCACCCTAATATATACATTATTATTTTGTTTCTTGAATACCAACTTATACTCTTGCGGGTTTTCACGCATTGTCCTTCCCAATTGAACCCTTCCCCACCACTTCACTAATACAACGTATACCCGCACTTAACTAATCGAACCTAACTTCCGTCGCGTCCACAGCCGTCTCGAGCTACACGATGCCCCATTTGCTAAGGGTATGGGGAAACTGAAGAAAACCCGCACCGATATAGACAATGAGTCATCCGCGGTTTCACCTTAATACGGCATGTACTGCGACATACATGGCTTAATCTTTGAGACATGTATATGACTGGTGGCAGGATCAACCAGGGAGCTTCGTCAATTTTACGAAAGCTCGAGAATCTCTGCGTTCTCCGCTTACAAGGAAACGTTGCGAGATCGATGTCTTCGATTTCGATGAATTTTGGCATGCTTGTAGAATGGGTAAAAATAGGTGACACGTATTTTTTTATATCGGCGGGACCCGATTTTTAAGAGTTGAAACGCACCCCCGAAAATTGGGGTGTTTTTCATTTTTCGTCGATAACGTTTTAACGGTAGGAGATATGAAAAAATTTCAAATTGCAACAATGTTTATTTTTTCGTGTGCTATACATTGGAGATGAGAACGATGCAGATAACAACAAATTCAATATTGTTTATCTAAAAATGCAATTTTTTTCAACCGTATCTCCGAGATTTTTCAATCGATTGAGATGTAAATTTGCATACATGTAGAGAATGGAAAAATGCGGATACGAATTTTTTCTTATTCCGATATCTCATAACTAAGGGGTTGAAACTGCCTGTCGATTTTTTAGCCAAGAGCAGTATACTCAGCCCGCCTTTTGGCATTTCGGTCTAAATTCATGTCAATATATATTCGTGTTATGACGCAATTGCATATTTGTAACATTCCAGCCCCCCCCCCCCAAACGGCCCCCCTCTCGAAAGGCAAACGTTCAAAGTTTTTACCGTGCGGCATGGACGAAAATTTGTAGAATTAAAAATGGGTCACAAAGAAAGTACAATCAGTCAAAACAGTCGATACATATTTTCTCGTTTTGGCGGAACTACACTCTTAAGGTGTCAACGTACCCTTAAAAACTTTGTTCTTTCTATAGCTCGTGAACGGGCCGAAATGAAAATAAAGTTCGAAGGGAAAAAATGTTGTATTTTTCGATTACTAGACGTTCATGATTGTAATGATGAACAAATGATGAACAAATACAGCAACAAATGGAGTGTTATTTATAGCAATAATTCGTGAATTACTTGTGAAAAATCACTCTTGAGTTATCCACTAATATGGGCACAGGCAAGGCTCGCAATCACAGCCTGACTTCGTGCTTCGGGAAGTAACTGGATTATAATTGTATATTTACGAAGAAATTCCAATCCGCTCACCATATCGAAGGCATTGTCTGCAGATAATGCAGCATAATTGAATCTTTATCGTTAACTTTAATTTCACAAACAGCAGAAGCAATGAACGAAAGAAATCAATCTTCGCAAAGAGCGACTATGGTGCAAAGAGCGGCTACCTCATGATAGCCTTGAAATCGCCTTATTAAAGATTAATAGCAGGTCTGGTAATAGCGTGTGTCGTCGTTATTTTTTTTTTCGTGTGTATTTATCAATTAGGTATCAAGTCACATAAATTCACCAACGATCAGTATTGCTGCAGTTACGACGGAGAAGCCAGCCATACATTTTGAGCTCCAAATACGAATAGAAATGTACGTTAATCCGGTGAATGTTATTCAACTTCTATCCATAGCGATAAGTGCTATAAATTTGCCTCGCACTCCAATCACCTAACAGGAAAAACAGCTCAGTAAGGATCTAGCAAACATGATCATTGAAGCGATGGATCAATCTATGGAAGTCGAAACTGGTTTGGATTTTCTTTCACCAAATAAAATTCATGAAGCAGCCGCAATAGAATATGACAGTGCAGGAGATTTGCACGGACAACGATACCTAGATCCAAAAATTGATGAAAATGTATGTACCCAAGATATAGAAGAATTGAGTTACGAATACAAGATAAGAGCTGTAGATTACTGGAGATCCGGGGCAAATGGGAATAGAAAGTTACCATCTGTTGAAACGAAATTCAAAAAGGTGAAATCAGAGCCGCAGTTACACCGGTGGGTCCATGGTATAAATAAAAGTCGCACCTACAAAGAAAAGTAAACAAAAATAGCACACTACACGTTAAATAATTTTATTGATGCTTTGGACAAAAGGCCGCTTGTCCATGATATAGATCTTCGACGATGGGCCTTACGTGCACGAGAAATTGTAGAGATGCCATCCGTAAATTTCCAAGCATCCGCTTCTTGACTAATGATATTCAAAAACCAACATGGAATTGTGTCGCGGAAGATTACTAAATATGTAACAAAACAACAATCATTAAACGCTGATACACTTCAAAACAAAGCTATCGAATTTATAGAAATGGTGAAATTCAACATAGCCAACTTTGGGGCTACAACACATTTAATTCTGATCAGAGTGGATTCAATTGAGAGCTACATACAGGCCGCATATTGGCCAAAGAACGGCAGAAATTCGTTGAGACAGTAGTGCAATCAAACACACCAATAACGCACAGTTATATTATACAGCCATTGATTTTGGCGAGTGGCAAGCTTTTGGCACCTATGTTGATCTTTTAAATGAACCTACCGGCAAATTTGGTCCCCGAGTGCAACGAACTATGTCCAGAGTCGAAAATATATTTTTATTGGCTTCGAAATCTGGACAATTGGCGACTAATCATTTCAGCGTTGGTTCCAAGAAGTATATGGGTCATTCCATGTCAAATCGACAAATTTTTTACCTGACCCCCTTTGATTTCGCTGAAAATTTTCTATCTTTTTCTACCCCCCGAAAGTTATTTTTCAGAATTTTTTCAAATTTTTTTTCCCGACTCAAAAAAAGTTATGAATTTTTGAAAAAAACCGCTCTTTTATTTTTAAATTGCCAGAACTTTTTCAAAAATTGACCGTTTGGGAACTTTTTTTTTTCAAAATTTTTGTTTTTAAATCTAGTTTTCGAAAAAAAATATGAAAACACTTTCAGAATCTCAGATATATGAAATATTTTAGTTTTTTTGAAAAAACCGTAATTTTCTCAAAGTCCGACCGTTTTTTTTTTGTTTTTTTTTTGCTCTAAAAATACTTCAACTAATTCTGCAATGATCCCCGTTAATCAAAAGATGTGACGACAATCGCTTCTAATTTTTTTTCTTGATTATAAAAAAAATTTTGTTGAATTTTTGCTGATTTTATATAACTTTGTTATGAAATTTTTTTTATTTCCTCGTGAAACCTCAAAAGTTGAAAAATAAAATTTTATTGGAGAATTTCAAGTGATTATCGTCCAAGAAATTGTTATTTTTTTTCAAAAAAGTAAAAAAAAAGGACTTT
Source organism: Ophion obscuratus (assembly GCA_964007375.1). Taxonomy (NCBI): domain Eukaryota; kingdom Metazoa; phylum Arthropoda; class Insecta; order Hymenoptera; family Ichneumonidae; genus Ophion; species Ophion obscuratus. The sequence goes on along the minus strand of OZ023320.1, from coordinate 32,268,581 downwards.
TCATACTCTTAAATAAATTCACCGTCTCTTAACATCTTTAAATAAATTAAAAACATTTTTTTGTATGTGTTCAAATTATATTATCTTTTATTTAACTTTCATCAGAAGTATTGTCAACAGAGGGCTGAAGCATTTTTTTATAACATGAACTACATATTCGCTCATCAGTCGACAAATTGTATCGAATTGCTAAATGCTCCGGTAAATTTCGCAGGGATATTTTTTTTCTATGCTTCTCCAAATTAAATGGATTGCAACATCGATCAAAAAACTTCGGCATTGTAATCACTCGTTAACAAAATATAAATTAACAGCACTTTATGATAAATAATAGGTACTTTATTTAGCAATAGTAAGTCTACGTGACACGATGAACACAACGACAATGTAATTATTCTGAAAACATAACCTCCATATTATTTAAATGAAATGTAGATGATATCTTTTTTACCGACAATCGATAGCTCTTAAATTATCACATTGTATCAACTGGAGGTAACTTTTAAACCCATTGTATTTTTGAAGTTGTCATATTTCAGTACCAAAAAAAAACGTCCATAAGAGTAAAAAAATAACGTCAATGAGAGAAAAAAATTATTTTTTTTTTAAAATAACAATTTCTTGGACGATAATCACTTGAAATTCTCCAATAAAATATTATTTTTCAACTTTTGAGGTTTCACGAGGAAATAAAAAAAATTTCATAACAAAGTTATATAAAATCAGCAAAAATTCAACAAAAATTTTTTTATAATCAAGAAAAAAAATTAGAAGCGATTGTCGTCACATCTTTTGATTAACGGGGATCATTGCAGAATTAGTTGAAGTATTTTTAGAGCAAAAAAAAAACAAACAAAAAACGGTCGGACTTTGAGAAAATTACGGTTTTTTCAAAAAAACTAAAATATTTCATATATCTGGGATTCTGAAAAATTTTTCATATTTTTTTTCGAAAACTACATTTAAAAACAAAAATTTTGAAAAAAAAAGTTCCCAAACGGTCAATTTTTGAAAAAGTTCTGGCAATTTAAAAATAAAAGAGCGGTTTTTTTCAAAAATTTATAACTTTTTTTGAGTCAGGAAAAAAAATTTGAAAAAATTCTGAAAAATAACTTTCGGGGGGTAGAAAAAGATAGAAAATTTTCAGCGAAATCAAAGGGGGTCAGGTAAAAAATTTGTCGATTTGACATGGAATGACCCATATATTCCCAATAGGGGTCCAAAATCGGTAATACTTCTGGACTCTTGGAGCGGTCAATGTCCAACTGCATTTAAAGAAATGGATATGCAAGGGAAAGATATTCAAGTTTTAACCATTCCAGCAAGTAAACATATTGCACCAGTTTCATCAGTTCTGTAGACAATTAGTTCATATGATAATTAGTAATTCCTGCAGGTACAACTGGAATGATACAGCCCCTTGACGTTTATGGCTTCCGTGTATGGAGAAACTTGGCGAACGCTTTTATGAGGCAGTAATATTATACAATTACGACGTCAATTTGCATTTGAGTGAAAATATTGTTAATTTACAATCTCTTACACACAACCAGTTTTCTTCGCCACGGTTTACAAACCTATTCAAATATACGTGGTGCAAAAGCGGTTACGAAGAAGAAAGAACACCAAACTTCGAAAATCCGGTAGAATTATGCTTTTCACAAAATGTGCAGACATGCGTCATATGCAGCGAAGCAGCTATTATCACGTGTGCGGGGTATAAGGCATCTTTTTGTTTCAAACACTTTTATCATGACTATCATTATTGTAATAATTATAATCCATAAGAAACATAGAGTTGAAACGTTTCCTAAATAAATAAGCGTGAGAACATTTTTCCGATTATGTTGTAATCTTCAAAGGCAATACCTATCGGGGGAGAATTTCTTCGTAAGGATACAATTGTAATCCAGTTGCTTCCCGAAGCACGAAGTCAGTCCGTGATTGCGAGCCTTGCCTGTGTCCATATTAGTGGAAAACTAAAGAGTGATTTTTCACCAGTAATTCACGAATCATTGCAATAAACAACACGCCATTTGTTGCTGTACTCATCATTATCATCACGAACGTCTAGAAGTCGGAGAATACAAAATTTTTTCTCTTCGAACTTTATTCATATTTCGGCCCGTTCACGAGCTATAGAAAGAACAACGTTTTTAAGGGTGCGTTGACCCTTTAAGAGTGTCGTTCCGCCAAAACGAGAAAATGTGTATCGACTATTTTTACTAATTGTACTTTCTTTGTAACCTGCACTCGTGCACACCTGCACACTTTTGATTTCTACAAATTTTCGTTCATGCCGCACGGTAAGAACTTTGAACGTATGCCTTTCGAGAGAGAGACCGTTGGAGAGGGGGGGGGGTCTGGAAAGTTACAAATATGCAATTGCGTCATAATACGAACATATAATGACGTGAATTTAGACCGAAATGCCAAAAGGCTAGCTGATTATACGATGCTCTTTGCTAAAAAAGCGGAGGGCAGTTTCAACCCCTTAATTGTGAGATATCGGAAAAAGATAAAATCGGTATCCGCACTTTTCCATCCTCTACATGTGTGCAAATTTACATTCCGATCGATTAAAAATTCTCGAAGATACGGTTGAAACAATTGCGTTTTTGCAATAAACATTATGAAATTTGTTGCTGTCTGCATCGTTTTCATCTGCCATGAAACTTCCATTGCCATTTCATCTCTACACGAAAAAATAAACATTCTTGCAATTCGAAGTTTTATCATATCTCGTACCGTTAAAACGTTATCGACGAAAACCGAAAAACACCCCAATATTCGAGGGTGCGATTCGACCCTTAAAAATCGGGTTCCGCTAATATAAAAAAATAAGTGTCGCCTATTTTTACCCATTTTATAAGCATGCCAAATTTCATCGAAATCGGAGACATCGACCTCGCAACGTTTTCAGACTTTTGTTGCCCGTACTAGCCAGAGGCACGATTTTTCTCTTTCCCAATATAATTGTGTTTTGACCTTAGACTTCGTAGAGTCTAAATTTGTTTAAAAGTAGAATCATTGTACCCTTTTGTATGTACTCATATCGTTAATTATTATATTCTTTATTAGTTTTGCCACAAGAATCAATGATAATTTCTACAAATCGAAAAAACTTTGGTTTGCAGCAGACAATTTCTGTGCGAGCCCCATATTCTTCTGGTTTCTGGTGCATATACTAGGTATACATACTCAAGTATCTATACCAAGGTCTTAGAAGTATTGGCCTTTCGCTTACTGGTTGATGCGCCAGTTGGTGCACGGCCAGGCGGTCACCGCTCTGAGTATCGGCCAGGCACAACGCTGCTTAACTTGAAGTACCGCCGGAGCCGAACGCCGACCGCCGACCGCCCATCCACCAGTGCCGGTTATATATGGGATATTCCACGCCATTTCAGCTAGCCCGTGACACCGACCATTTTTCGTTTTCCTGATTTTTGTATGTGAAATTCTGCCCCATGAAAGGAATATCTACACTAATTTTAAATTTTTTTATCTCTTCTCTTTTAGGGCTTCTAAGTTTCCAAAAAAATGTCGATTTCAGAAGTTTTGGAAACGTTTAAACGCTAATAACTCCTGAACTAATTGAGATATCGACACATGGCACTATATATTTGTTTTTCATTTTGAAGCATACTTTCGTTGAAAAATATCAATTATATTACGTGCCTCGTTCTCGATGACAATATTGTAGTCATGCTTGTCATGCCTAAATTCACAACGTTTTAGCGTATAGATTTTCAATTTTTTGGCTTGCATCCGCTTTCCTTTCGTTGGTAACGCTCTTCTTTTCATATTGTTTCGTTGTGCCGAAACGTCACGTCGTTTTTTTCTTTCAAGACTGTGCTAAAAATCAGTGATTGACGGTAATATTGGAAGAATAATAATGCCCGAACACAAGAAACGGAAACGATCACGGTCAAGATCGCAAGAAAGTCATCGCCATAAAAGGAAACGAGACGACGCACTCATTAGCTTACAAAATCGACTAGAAAACCTAACAAAGGTAGTCGAGACGTTAGTGGAAGTCCAAAAAGGATAAAACACTATAATGATTGAGAAAGAGAGAAGTGTATCGAAGGAATCCTTACAATTAAAAGAATCTGGTAAGTAAACTGGGATAACAAATCCATAACCACCTCAATATTCTCAAATCTCCACACGAGATTGAGAGGCAACGCCCAAACGGCAAAGCCAGGCCCACACGGTCACAAAAGAAACATGACGCTTGTTCCAATAAGGAACGCACGTCACAATAGCACAACAAGTGCAGTTGCTGAATTATCCCCTTTTTCAATATTTTCTCAGATGAGGGGACACTTGACAAAAACGAGGCAAAGGAAAATGTAACAGATGAAAATCATCACAATGATGATCCTCGGAGTGAGGCAGCACAAAACGACGCTCTGAAAGTTCTGGGAGGAGATCCTAGTGAATGCAAGTTCAAGGATGTTAGATACCATACCGAACTGAAAAACACGTGGCTGAAGTGGAAAAATGAAGGGCTTCCTGAAAAGAATAAAAAAGAAATCCTGGAATCCTATGACAGGAAAGGAACATTTTTCACAGAAGCTCCGAAATTAAATTTGGAAGTCGTGCCCTTGCTGACCGACATCGCAAAGAAGCGCAATCAACACTTTCTGGATACGCAAAATTGCGTTGGAGTGGCCATAGCTGTTCTAGGAGCAGCCGTATCATTGATGCTAGATCCACCCGAGGGAGAAATCGATGAGGAAACCCTTGTTGACCACATCAGTCCCGCAGGACAAATTCTAACGGACATTTATTACCAACAGTCGGTAGCGAGAAAATCGTTCATCACTCCACAGTTGAGTAAAAGCGTTAAACCTGTGGTGGAAACTATGCTTTCCAATGAATGGTTGTATGGGGACAGTCTCAAGGATAAAGTAAAGGATATAAAAGAGATTGAGAGAGCCTGTGCAGATATCAAGGAAAAAACTCGAAATACCCACCTGCACACAATCGGCAGGTGAAAACTATATTTTTCAAACCTGATTGCCGTTTTTAATTGCTTCAAAAAAGTCTCTGAAATAGAGTGACCTTATTCTCTAATATTTAAGACTAGTCTCATGGTGGGCCCATTTTTCCTCCTTTTTTTTCGAATTAATGATATTTTTTTAAGACGATTTTTATCATTTTATAGTCCAATCATTCTATTAATTATTTTGTGAGTTCCAATTCGGCTTCGACAGACCTGAAACGGGTTCTCTTTAAATCGGAGCGGAATTTAACGACATGTTTAAAATTCGTAATCACTTTTTGTTGTTAAATTCAGTACAAATGAAAAATAAACCGTTTATGGCCTGTCGAAGCCGAATTGGAAATCACAAAATCATTAATAGCATTATGGGGCATCAAAATGATGGAAATCGTTTAAAAAAATCCGATCAATTCGAAAAAATATAAGGAAAAATGGGCCCATGATGAGGCTAGTCTGAAAAATCATAGAATGGGTCACTCTATTTTAGGAAATTTTGTGAAAAAAATAAAAAAGGTAATCATCTAAAAAAATAGTTTTCACTTTAGAAGCCCAAAAACGTTGACATTGATCATTGATGATTTTTTCACATTTAATAACGAACGTATCCTTTAAAATGAACAAAATTATACTTGGACATTTGTCGATATCTCAATTATTTCCAGAGTTATCAGCGTTTAAACGTTTCCAATACTTTCGAAAGCGACATTTTTTGGAAAGTTATAACTTCTACCAGAGAAGAGATAAAATTTTGAAAATTGGTGTGGATATTACTTTCATGGGGTACAATTTTACAAAAAAAACCAGGAAAATAAAAGAAGATCAGGGTCACGGGCTAGGTGAAATGGCGTGGAATGTCCCATACATAAAGTTGAAAAAGCTTTCCTCCCTGGATTGCGGGCTTGAGTATCCGATCGCCAGCTGGAATTACATTCTGGGCCGTCGGTTCGTTATCCAGAAACGTGTCTCGCTTCCGTTGCAGGAGCACATTCCTCCTTCCTTTTTCGTAAGCTACCCTAACCTAGCTGGCCCAGCCATCAGGCCAGTAGAAACTGAGCAACGTTGTTTGCGTGCGACTGACGTCCCTGTTTTTTTTTTCAGGCGATCTGGTATCCACTACGTAATCCCATATGTTAAAGTAACACTCTCCAGGATATTTCGTGCCTTTCACTTGTATATATCCTTTCTCCCTCTTATACGCCAGCAAACAGCACCCACGGAATTGCACCTCGATTCCTCCTGTATCGACAACTTCTCTTGCCTTGCACTCACGCTCCTCTCTAAGGCTCTCATCTAGTATTCTCACCAATATGGGCTATCCTCGTGGGGAAATGAAATGGCAACGCTATCTGCTTCGAACTCTTATTTCTTTCTGACAGCCTTCCCTGCTCTTCCGTGCCCGTTGTTCCTGCAAGTTTTTGTTGTTACACGAAGAAGCTACTTCTTGGTGCACTCTCAGTTATTGGCATCGTGGCTACTTATAACGTTCGTATGATTCTCTCAATGGATTTTCACTTCAGGTTTACATATGAGATCGAGGGTGAACATTAATTCAGCTGTCCGACGAATGTACTTGGTGGATTGTTCTTAGGTGCCTTCATATACTCTCGATTAGCAATGTATTGCCTCTTGGACTGATGGCGGAAACACGATATTTCGTTAGGAACAATTTGCGATTTTCGTAGCTGAAAAAGAAAATAAATTCATGATGCAGTCCTGATAAGCTTGTGGGCATTTTTTTGTAATGATTGTTCTCGGATAGGGAAAACCAAAGAATTTGAGTAATTTTTTATCCAGGGTTCTTTATGGGGGGGATCTAGAGGCCCGGCAAAAATGGCGAGATTCCGATTTTTTGGGGGGAAACGGTTGATAATAAAGAAACGCTTTTTTTTTAAACACAAAGGTATATATATCGAGAGCCTAAAAAACACCAACAAATATTGAAAAACAACAAAAACATGGCCGCCGGCAGCTGATCCATTTTTTTGGCGATGTTTGGCGGTGGACACTCTCCAGCTTAAGGAGAGATATCCACCCAGTAACCGGAAAACGGTCATTTTTGTGAATTTTTTCAAGGAAAACTATTTGAAATTTTCCCATTGGGGTCTTAATTATCTAAAAGTATATACATTCGAAAATATATTTAATGTTCTTTATTCAAAAATATTAAAAATATACAAGTATACTGTATAATCCTTCGAGCGTCGTAAAAAAATCTGCGTATACGGCACCCACTGGCGTTTCTTCAAAAATCATCTGAAAAAAAAAACCAAAAAGATTATTAAATTAAATTAAATACTATAATCTAGTACTTGTTATAGCCGATTTTGAAAAAATCGATTTATGACAAAATGGTGGACGTTTAAACATAAATAGTGATTTATGGGCCAAAAATTAGTTATTATTTTGCCTATAAAACAAAAACTAAGTAACGGAAAAAAAATCCTACGACAAGTACTAGATAATGGTGTATTGAATAACCACAAAAAACCTCAAAGCAATCGGTTCATTAGTTTTGGAGAAATTTTGGGTACCGATTTGAAAAACGTGGTTTTGAGAAAAACGCGTTCGAAAATTTGGGAATGAATAAATCATGAAATTTGTCAACTTACATGGAATCATCGATAGTGGCCCATGGTGTAGGTCTTCTACGGTCGACGGAATGTTCATAGCTTCTAAATCCTCGACCTCGACCATCTAGGTGTATATCTCCCCTTAGCGGTCGGACAAGTCGTTGACGGTCGTCGATTTTTGTAAATAATTTTCCAACAAAGTGGTGACGAATGAACCTCCAACATACAAAATCTATTAAAAAAGTAGTTATTTTTACGTAATTGTTAGAAGATAACGATCGATTTTAGAAAAGTGAGATCGTCAATGACCTTTAAATGTTTCCCATCGTATTTCCTGTAAATTGGAAACAATCCATGAAGTGATTCTCGAGATATCATGTCCATCGACTTTGAAAATAGTGTTTCGAGAAAAACGCGTTTAAAGTTTAAAGTATCGTGCTGCTACCGGTATGTATGGTGCTGCCAACTGTTGGGAATTGCATCTAATTCAATTTTAAGAATCTTTCAATGAAATTTTCAGGAAATATACCTACCTAAAGGTGGAATGAAAATATATTTAGAAAATGCACTTTTTTACCCACCTAGGTAGATGTAGCCCGTTAATAATTTGTTTTTTTTATTTTTATGAAACATCTCAACCATTTCGAAGACTTGCAGTATAACCCAAACAAACCTATGTATATTGTTTTTCGCGCGTCTTCTTTTCCCGGCCGCCTTGGGAATCGATTTTCTTTTCAGAAGTTCGGGCATGCGGAGGACTTCTTTTGAATTAATTTTCTGGTTCTTTCTTCTCTACTTCGGAGGCTTCTTTTCACAACTCCATCCTTATTAATTGAAATTCATAGAGAAACTCGTTGGGGAGTGAGTTCCAACAGACTTATAAATCTTTCAGAGCGCAGCTCTCGAAATCGCTCTTCCGAACTGGTGTTTTCATCGTGTCCGTATTCACAGGCAAGTCGGGAATTATAGATGCTGGAATGGATTCGTTATTTATTATCCGATAAAAAGAATACGAGGATTCGCCTCCATGGATGTAAATAGCTCGCTCCGCAATGCCATCTTTCTTGGATAGTGATAAGAAAGTTCAAGCTGGTTATCAGCTTTAGAATTTTCTTTCGACAGATCAACCGACGTTATGACTATTAAGCGAGAGTGGCTGACAGAACCGCAACTTAGATACCTTTTTTCCACAAGAGACTGGGATGTAAATAGTTACCTCACCACGGCAGCTTCATCGCAAAGTAATAGAATCATGAATTTTTTCGTTCCATTATAAAGTTGCTTCGTCCGAAGTTGAAAAAATAGCGGAGCTTTTTAATTTGGATCGTAATTATCTTTCGTTACTTTCGAGCTCGACTGTGGTATTTATCTTCCAGCAAAAACTCATCACTTGTTTGTCCATTGCTGCAATTGTTATTCGACTGCTCCCGGAAGTCAATCCAATGTCAGAGTTAAGAAAGTTGGAAAAACTTATGCATCGCATGCAATTTGCTTGTAGAAAAGGTATTATTTGTTCGAACGAAACAACATCTATGCATCCACGTTGGATATTCGCTGACGATTACGAGCTCGAAGCGTTGTCGATAAAATTTCTCGCTGTACGAATTATCCTCGTTGCCTTTTATCTCAAATGTACCACCGCAATGCTGAAACTTCAGAAAAACTGCAACGAGTTGTGAAGCAGACGGGGCAAAGGTAATTTGAACCCGTCTCGTGGTAGTAATTGAATAAACTTTCGAAGTACCGCATTTACAATATCTGATCGGCCCTCAGCTTCGTTTGTTACGAAACAACTTGACTGTATTGGGTTCAAGGGAACATAGGGACCAGAAAGTCACCGCGTAAGCTTCAGCAAATCGTGGACGTTTTTTTCGTTATTTGTTTTTGTTTAAGGTAGACGACGGTCTTCTGTTTAAGGATAATTGCTGCATTGAGCTTCTAAAAAGTTTAGATTACTTAAGGACATGACGAAAAATTTTCAAATTGAGGAGGTAGATACCTTTAGGCGAGGAAAAATCTGGTGATCTTCATGATTTTTTGTTAAAGGAATGATGTCTTCACCATTTTTGAGACTGAGGGTATGTTTTATTATTACTTTTGGCTGTTACATGGTATTTGTTTATTAATCTTTAAAAATATCGGACGTCTTCTAAGGCGGATGCGGGATGCGTCGACGGGATTAATCTGTGAAAAAACCAACAGAGATTTTTCTTTCATTAGCGCTCATAAGCAGAGTATGAACCAAGAAAAAGTGAAAAATTATGAAAATCGATGAAATGGTAAACTTTGAAACAAAAGATTGAATTTTCCGAAAAAATGGCTACATTTGGCAATCAAAATACTTTCTTTTCAATTTTCCAAAACATTTGGGGTTTTAGGATCTGAGGTTAGAATTTTTTTAACCAAATTTGATCAGAATCGGCCGGTTCGTTTTTCAGCTATAGGGTAATTCCGAGGGAGATGGCCATAAGGGAGGGATGGCCAATAGAAATGTTTCATAGAACCATGTACTAGATTTCACTTGTTACTGCTTAATTCGTTTCGCGTTAAGTAAGTAAAATCCTTTTTAATTATTCGGTCTACTGCAATTTTTTTTGGAATGTTTCAGGTTTTGCATTGTGGTGATGTTATTTTGCAAAAAGTAATGGTTACTTTTGCATTTCTTGAATAGTTGACGAACAGTGCTTTGATATAAACTCAAGATTTCGCATGTATTGTTTCGACTTATTTACATTTTAGATGTGGCCATCTCTCTCGGGAGATTAGAAGAGATGGCCACGTACGGTCGGTATATGATGGCCATAGTTGTAATGTGTTCAAGTAATTCATTTTTCCTACATTAGTTTTAGATGCCTAATAAGTAAACGAGAAAAGCAATTGCTCTACGAGGGAACTGGACTCAAAAATCATTAAAAGCAGCTGGTAGTGCTGTAAAAAATTATGAATTGTCGGTTCGTGCGGCCACGAGGACCTACGGAATACCTAAGAATGCCCTTCGAAAGACAAAATAAGAACAATGACAAAAAATGTTGTGGAGAAAATTATTATGAAACTCGTCTCATCGAAGACTGTCTTCAGTAGATAGTATGCAACCTTTGGGTACACACAAATTATACTGATTTTGATTATATGTGTTCTAGATGTGGCCAAAAGAAAAAAAATGAATCAAAACATAAAACCAAAGAGAAAACCGACAGCATATTAGTGGGTAACTGTCCATCTCGCCTCTACTCCTATGGCCATCATACCCGGATACTCCGAGAGAGATAGCCAATCGAGATTTTTAAAAAATAGTAATTTTAAGGTTGATCTGATAGAAGTTTGGTTTAATTTCGTAATTTATCTTAAAGTTAAAGGTTCAACGTTTAATTACAAAAAAGATAAATTAAGAAACGTTTGTACTTTAATTTTGACGGATCCTTGAAAAAACTGTAGCCAACTATCCCGGACTTATCCTACGTCACGCCAGTTTTGAAAGTGCCGTTTAGAATTTAGCCATTATTAAGAATTAATAAAAGACATACCATGTAACAGCCAAAAGTAGTAATAACAAATACCTTAAGTCTCAAAAACGGCGAGGAAATCATTCCTTAAGAAAAAAATCATGAAAAACAGCCATTTTCTCTTTCGTCTAACGCCATCTCCCCGCTTAATTCAATCAGAAGTTAAAAACTCTTCAGCCTTCTACCCAAGGATTACCGGAGCCAGTGCAATGTTCTTCAAAGGTAGCCAGTAGAAGTCTTATTACGTTGATTTTTTTTTTGAGTCTGTGAATGCGTTGACGCACTACCGATGGGCCACCGTGGCGGTGTTCCGTCGAGTGTGGGCCTCGGCGGCTACTCAACCGTCCCTACCCACTAAACATATCTCCCTGTACGCCCGACACTAGCCCGGAACTGTTATTCACATTACTTCAGACTGGGCGGCTGTCCTTGCGTGCTCTACAGACACGTCCCTTCCCTTAAAATCCGTTTGTTACTCGCGCCTGAGATCTTTTTGTGTTATCGTCTTCATTTAGTCTTCCAGGCATCCATCTATTATTTTGCTCCGAAGGACCGTCGTTACGTAGTTAGCGATTAATCGCCAATTGTCCGCGTCCGCCGTCATCAGTGTCGTCACATTGTCTGGTATGATCGGTCCTAGTAGTGTCTCCAGTCTACGTCTTTACTCGGTCCAATGCTCGCAGACGAAAAACGTGTGCACTGCGCCGTCCCGAGTTCCTCTGCAGTACTTACACCGTGGAGAAGCCAGGTTGTTCATCGTGCAGAGGTACTTGCGGAAGTACCTAGACAGGAACTGGGTCAGGCAGAAATCCACCTCCCCAAATTTCCTCTCCTTCCACGAGCTGATTTCCGGTATCAGTCTTTTTGTGCACCGTCCGTCCTCGTTTGCCGTCCATCGGTTCTGCCATACCTCGAGCGTTCTTATCCGCTCCTCCGTCGCACCGTTTTCCCTCCCAGGAAGTCCACTGCGGCGATAAATGCAACGACGCTCCGCAGCGAGCAGGTCGATGGGGATCACGCCCGCGATAACGAAGACCGCGTTTTCAGACACGGTCCGGTATCCACACGCAATCCTCAACGCCCCCACCCTCTGTATGCTCGTCATGGCTTTTGCCCGCTTCCGCACTTTTAGGACGTCGGCCCACACCTCCGCCCCGTAGAGCATAATCGAATGGGTGACGCTCATTAGTATTCTCCGTATACTTGGTCTCGGTCCGCTTGTATTGGCCATGAGTCTAGTCAGGGCCTTCGTCTTTTCCACAGCCTTGCTCGTTGCGTTTTGTATGTGCGGCCAGAAGGTCAGCTTCGTATCCAGGGTAACCCATAGATACTTGGCTTTATTCCGTGTTTTTGTTCGTTCTGTCCCTATGTCCATCAGTTTGTCTCTATCCGTTTTCGTGTGAGCAGTACTCACACGGTCGTTTGACGTGCCAGTTGCAGCCCGTGTCCCGTCGTCCATTCGTCCACGCGCCTCATCAGCTGGTTCAGCTTAAGCTGGATGTGGTAGCTATCGCGGACAACTATCGCGACAGCGACGTCGTCGGCAAACGCCACAAGGCACGTCCGAAGGCGTGTCCATTCTCAGTAGGCTGTCGTACAGCACGTTCCATATGTCGGGACCCAAGATGAAGCCTTGCGCAATCCCTCCCGTTATCTGTTTGTCCCTTCGTCCGTCCGTTGTCTCGTACGTGAGTATGCGGTCTCGGAAATAGTCCTCCAACACCCGGAGGAGGTAGGGAGGGGCCCCGAAAGTTGTTTCCAACGTATCCAGTATGTCCTCCCACCTAATGGAGTTGAAGGCATTTCGAACGTCCAGTAGCGCCAGGAGGACCACTGGTCTCGCTCCGTGGCAGATCTCGTTCGTCGTCTGAAAGATGTCGGTCACTTCGGTTATAGCTCCGATTGTCGAGCGCCCTTTGCAAAAGCCGTATTGTCGATTCGATAGGTCTCCAGCGTTCTTAACCGCCTGTAGCAGTCTGGGTCTTAGTAACAGTTCGTACAGTTTTCCAGTCGTGTTGAGTAGGCTGAGGGGCCTGTAGGATGACGGTAGCTCTCGGTCCCCCTTGCCTTTCCCAATAAGGACCAGTCGATTGGCCTTCCAGTGTTTACTGAAAATCCCGGCGGCCTAGCACTCTTTGTACGTATCCAGGAGTGCATTAGGCCGTTGCGAAGCAACGATCCGAAGTATCTCCCCCGGGACCCCATCGGGGCCTGGCGCCTTGTTCGGTTTCAGCATCTTGACAGCTGTCGCCAGCTCCTCTTCCGGTGAAGAAGGGGCATCCGGTCTGTATTTCTGTATCTGTCTCTGTCACTCGTTCCGGATATGTCGGGAAAAGGCCGCCAACGATCTTTTCCATCGTACTGGCGTCCCTTGTCACCGGTGGGGCTCTGGTCCCCAGCGCTCGAGTCACAATCCTGTATCCCGCGCTCCAGGCATCCGAGTCCACCTTGTCCGTGAGTTGTTTCCAATTTTGTCTTTTACTGTCATTGATCGCGATCCTCAGCTACCCTCTGGCGCGCGGGTACTGTCCCGTACAGGCAGCTGCGTCCTCTCGATTTCTGGCTCTCTGGGCTCTCCGCCTAAGTGCTCTACAGCTTTATCTGAGATTCGCTATCTCCGTTGTCCACCAGTACACTGTTTGTCTGTTTTGTACGTATGGTTTCAGCGGCATAGAGGCCTTGCAGAGCTGCTGGAGAAGTTTGGTGGTCTCTCCAGCAAGCGTTTCCGCTCTGACCCGGCTTGTCCTCTGCGGCAGTCGTTGCTCAGGGCGCTCTGCAGTCATCAGTCGTCTCATCAGTGCGTCTTTGTCCAGGTGGTTTACGTCCCACCTTGTGAGGAGTTGCCCTTGACCCCTGTTTTTTCTTGTCTCGTCCGTTATGTCGAAGGCGATGTACTGGTATTCACTGGTGTTGTAGTCTTCAGTCACTCTCCACGCCTTTACTTTGGTCAGAATTCGGTCCGAGGCCATCGTCACGTCGGGTATCGAATTTCCGTATTCTGGTCGTCTATAAGTCGCGGTTGTTCCCTGGTTAACTACCGCCAGTCCTAGCCTTGCGGTCATCTCCAGCAGTAGTCGTCCTCGTCTGTTCGTCACTGGCATCCCCCACTCGACCGCTCGTCCGTTAAAGTCGCCGGCGACGATAACTGCGTCCCCGGGAATATCCCTCAGTGCGTCTTCAATCGCGTTCAGTTTTTCCGCGTATTCGCGCGCCGTACAGTTTGGGGATACATAGACACTGACATACGTCAGTACGCCTATTTTCACTCAGACGCAATCTGCGCCTCGCCCGCGAGTCGTGACTCGCGCCGCGCTTTCCCCTCGGACCTACACTGCCGATGTGCTCGAGCTATTGGCAAACTATTCTGTCTGAGTCAAGCCTCTGTATTGTTCACTAATTAAAAGTATGTCAGCGTCGAATTCCGCCGCAATCTGAGGAAGTAGCGCGTGTGTCACTCTGCTCCGGTTCATGGTGCATTGGAGTACCGTCGTAGTCATTTTGTCGTCTTGTTTTTTGCGTCTGCTAGGGCTACTTTGAACGCGGCGCACGGAGCCGTGCCAGGCACGTGTACGTGGTCCTGGTCAGCAGTTGCCGCGCAGAGGAAACACGAGGGAGAGGTGTTACACTCTTTACTCGCGTGTCCCCAGTCGCCGCATCGCCAGCAGCTGTCATGTCTGTCCGGTCCTGTGCAGTCTCTCTTCGTGTGTCCATATCCGAGGCATCGGTGGCACCTTGTCACACGTAGCCTTTGCCTTATGCGGCAATTGACTCACCCGATCTTAATCCTCCCTTTTTTAGTAGGTCCATGGCCTCTGTGCTGTCAAACTCACACACAGCCATCATGTGGCCCCGGTGGTTCATGCCGAAGATATGGACCTTGCGTTCCATGTCTGCGCCTGTCTCCTGGTTAATTGCGTCCGCGACGTCGTCATTCGTGGTGTCGCAGTCGAGATCGAGGAATTCCAGCGTCGCTCTGGGGGTCATGTCTCTGATTCGTCCTGTCTGTCCGTTCGCTTCCCGTAGTGCCGTCTCGAACGCTTTCCGGTCCTGTTCGTTTTCCAGTTGTAGTAGCACCGCTCCATCCTTAGTCTTTCGGATCGTCCGTACGTCGTCTTTATGTTTTGTGCTGTCCATTTTTTGTTTTATTGTCCTGACCACGTCTACGTACGTGTGCCCCTCCGCCGGCTTGATCAGAACCGCGCCTCTCCTGGGTTTCAGGTTCTGGCGTTCTGGTCGCCGGTGTTGCGGCTGAGTAGCGTCTTCTTGTTCGTCAGCGTCTGTCCGTTTTGTCGTCGATGTCTTTCGTTTCTTTTTTTTGAGACTACCGTTGCCCAAGTCTCAGGGTTTCGCTGCTCAGCAGCTACCTCCTCGGGGCTTGGGGTTTGCTTGTCTCTCTTCCGTTTTCTCGGAGGGGGGGGGGGCACATCAGTCCGGTCGCGCCGTTTCGGTTGTGTGGTCGCTGTCCTTTGGAGTTCTCTCATGCGTTTCAGCCCGAAGATTCCCACCTCTACCGCTTCCTTGATCTTACACATTCCTGTCGTAATGACTCGACTGATGTTCTTCTGTACGTTCGTCCGTGCCGTCATTTTGACTAGGATGCTGCTTACCATGACAAGTTGTTCTCGCAGCTTGTTCTTCACAGCATCCCAGTTTCCTGGCGACCCTCCGTCCGTCTCATTGGTTCCTGTCGCGGTTACCATGACACTGGCCAGGTTTCCTACCGGTGTCGTGGGGGGGGGGGGGGGGCAAGCCCCTTTCATGTCATTTTTTTTATTCATGTCCTCCTTGTCCTGCGCGTGTAGGGTAAGTGTGCAGTGGCCAGAGATCTCCGTTGGTTGTAGATGGTGATGGCGGCGGTCTGTCCTGAGCCACCCCCGTGCACCGAGCGCGCCTCCGGTCCGGTGGCCTCGGCTGTCCGCCCCCCGCACCCCCACAGCGGGGGCCAATCCAGTCGCCAGTCGGCACCACTGCGAGGGGCGAGATTTGGCGCAAAGCGCTTTACCAGTGTGTGGGGCTGCCTCCGGGCTGGCTGGGCCGCATTCGGGCCCTCTATTACTGGCGGCCCAGGAGCGCCTTCCTGGTTTTACGACTGTACCCTCCAGAGTGAGCGCGCACACAGCGCCGGAAGAGGCTCCCTCTCGGCCGCTTTTACCACCCAGCCATGGGGTTCTGCTTTATTTCCTCGCGTTCCGTCAGAGGGATCCCGTGGGCTCACTCTCTCTCGGGCGACGCCCGTTTATAGGGTCCCCTCCTTTCATACCCCGATTGGAAAAACACCCGTTTATAGGGTTCCGTCTCAATTGTGGGCGATATCCGTCTATAGGGTCCCCAGATTGATTCCGCCACGGGGCCTCTGCCGGGGCGCTCAGAAGTGTAAGTATGCTGTACGTGAGTGGTTGTGCGGCATTCGCGTAACATTATATGCGGCCGCAGCCAGAGCTTCCATTAGCCGCCCCTGTTATAGCGTTGTCGCAGAGAACATTGACGCGACAGGGAGCGCTTTCAGCGCGCGACACGTGGACCCAGGAAGATAGCGTTTCCCCTTTGTTGTTGTTACGCGCACAAAGGAGCTGCCCACCCTCATTACGTTGATTAAGTTCACTTCCATTGCTAGTCATTTTTTTATCCCTAACACAGACACCATACTCGAAACCGTTTTACCGTCGATGAAAAGAAAACGCGTCTAATAGTTCTCAATGCTCTACCACATTCATGAGTTTCATCAAAATGGAAGGCGGACCCTAAAGCGGTGTTCCGTAGTGGTCACTTTTTGAGAGGACTAGATGAATATCTTAGGGTTGGTATGGGGTACAGCCGTCGGTGGTTAAGTACGAGGGGAGCGCCCGATGCTGATACATGGAGCCGATTGACTGTTACCAACTGTTAGCTTTCAAATAGTCGTCATATTGAACGTACGTTTTCGAACTATTTTTCGACATCTATTTGTAAAAATATGCATTTTTAAACATTCGGTGATTACATTAAGTATTTTAATTCCTTTAACTTTTTCTCGCTCAATTAACGCGAAACGAATTGGCTACGTCGAAAATCGTGGTATATCATAATGCCCAGGTTGGCAGAAGTGTCGCGAAGTTAGAGACCTATGCGCCCCGTTCGTAATCTCAATATCGGCCGAAGGAACTGTCAAAAATGAATATTGGTCCGAGTATAAAAAAAACTTTAATAATTTTTCGATAATTAAAAAAAAATGATGTATGAAAAAATATCCATATTATTTTGTTTTTGCCTAGAAATGTTTAGAAATGTATAATTTCTGAACATAGTTATCAAATTAATATTAAGTCATCATTACTAATTAAGAGAGTAAGTACCGATAGTATTTGTTGTTAAGGGGTTAAGCCACGCTAGAGGCCAAAAAAATTGGCTGTTTGGGGATTTTTTTTTCAGAAAAACTACAAAATAAATCGAGATTACAAAAAAGTGTATAGATCATACATGTCAGTGACTGTATACAATATTCTCTTTGTAATCTCGATTTGTTTTGTAGTTTTTCTGGAAAAAATCCCCAAAAAGCCTATTTTTTCGGCCTCTAGAGTGACCTAAGACGTTAATTGTCCTGACCGAGTAATTTGAGGCTCCCGGGCATAATTACCGAATACCGATAATGTAGGTAGCATTTGTGCCATCTACGACTTTCCCACGATTGCACAGTCTAATATATTCTGTGCTTGTTTTTCGCACAAATTCGCTATCGAAAACATTAATAATTTTCCAACGATACTGTGAATCCTCATTTTCACGGTACCAAGAATTAGTCAGATAATTAGGCGAACCGTACCTATTTTTTCAGCTCCGTGGTAACATTCACTTAGCAGATATTAATAACGTACTGAAAAATGATCGGGAGTTTTCCATAAGCGCAATGTAATTAGCCCACGAAATACGTCGAGTAGCAGATTTTTTTAACCGTACTGTGAATCGTATTCAAACTGCATAGAATGATCAGCAAAGCGGTCATAAAGGTCCAGAAAAAAATCAGCTCGGTGGTAACATATTGACATAATACCACAACAATCTTAAGATACGTACCAAGAGGAACAAAGCGGAGGTAAAATTTCCCTCCCTCTGCGTTGTAAAAATAATTTCAGAAGCTGCGCCAACAGTTCAACAGATAGTGCGACGGGCGTTGTATTCTTTATCGCTGAATCACTCGAATTCAAACAGCCGCGCGCGCGTTCTTTAATTAATAGTGCCGAGAATTGTATATGGTAATATTCCCTTGAGGTTGTCCAAAAACATCTGACGTGTGTGGCAGATATGAGACTGAAATGACATGCTTGGCAGAATATATATCTCAATATGATTCTGAACACCAGACCCTCTAACGGAAATTGCAGCATCCAGCGTGCCAGGAAACTCCCAACTTCCGTCCACCCGTTCTCTCTCTCTTTCTCTCTCTCTACGGTATGCTATGCGACGTGCGGAGTTGCGTCAGGACTCTTCACGCTTGGCTTTTGGCTCGTGCATATACACCGCCATGTCAGATGCACCCGGGATGATAAAAATTTCGTTGCAAAAGTACCGTTTAATTTTCGGTTGGTTTCCTCTCGTTTATTCGCGAGACTCGCTGGAAACCGGAATGCCACCGGAAGTCATATTCGAATGTTTGAATATCCGAGATTGTGGTGTGCAGGAGCGCTCTGGAGAGCTTTTTCTTTTTGGTGGCTTTGGAGGGACAGGGCGAGAGAAGTGTGTTTTTGTGGACTTTTTTTGGTAATTATGCAGTATGAGGACTTTTCCGAGAAACGACGGGAAATTTTTTTTTTCACCGTCAACGTGTTTATTCCATTATTTTGAGTCATATTACGTCGGGGAGGCTGACATTTTCCATTAATTCCATAAGTTATGGGGTTTGCAGTTCGTGGAAACACGTGATAAAATAGGAAATTTTTAAATATTTCGACGCCTATATTGTTGAGTTTGTTTGGGTTGGCCCTTAGGAAATACGTAGCTGTTTAGCGACAACAAAAAAGAGGTCCCGTGAAAAATTTGCCGGCGCTTAAGATGCGGCCGACGCTTGGTACGATATTCAGCACCAACCACTAATACCCAGTGTTGGTCCTTTATACGGGCCAATGATTTGGCCATGATTCTGCCAGTGCTCATTTGAAGCATGGTAAACCAACGAACACCCAACCTCGGGCCAAATATCGATTACCAACTGTCAGCCAACTATCGGGTCCCAGTGTTGGCCCCGAACATGGGCCAATCGGTTGATCATGGGTTTGCCAGTCTCGAATTGAAGCTCGGCACACCATCGAAGAACCAACGCTGGGCCAGTACTAATTAATGACCGTCGGCCAATTGTCGGGGCGAGCGCAAGCTCTGAGTCTGAGCCAATCGTTTGACCATGGCAACGAAACAAAAAGACAAGTAGATAGTGAAACAAATTTGGAAACATTCCACGAACAAGTGATTGTGCATAACGATGTCAGTGAATCTAATAATTCTTTCGATGAGCAATCATCGAGCACAGAAACTTGTGAATCTGATCGATTGTTGGCCTAGCGTTAGGTTGTTTTGACAGCCCTACATTGAGCCAACACTAGCCCGAATATTGCGCCAACAGTATGAAGCCGACCTTAGCCCTACTATGGGCCGGTGATCACGCCAACCGTCAGCCAGTGATCGTGATCTCTTTAGCCCAATGTTGGGCCAATACCCGGCCAACTGTTAGGATTTCCGGTAAGCCTACTATTGGCCAATCGTACATCCCAGCGTTGGGCCGAAGAGATCACTCCTACCGTGGCGCAACACTGAACCGGTAGTGCTGCCGTTCATCGGCCAATGGTAAAATGTGATTGGCGTGACGCTGGCTCGAGGTTGGGTCGGTTGCGTTGTTTTTCACGGGCCCAATGTTGGGCCAATACCCGGCCAACTGTTAGGATTTTCGGTAAGCCTACTATTAGCCAACCGTAAATGCCAGCGTTGGACCGAAGAGATCACTCCTACCGTGGCGCAACATTGAACCGGTAGTGCTGCCGTTCATCGGCCAATGGTAAAATGTGATTGGCGTGACGCTGGCTCGAGGTTGAGTAGGTTGCGTTGTTTTTCACGGGCCCAATGTTGGGCCAATACCCGGCCAACTGTTAGGATTTTCGGTAAGCCTACTATTGGCCAACTGTAAATGTCAGCGTTGGACCGAAGAGATCACTCCTACCGTGGCGCAACACTAAGTCGGTAGTGCTGCCGTTCAGCGGCCAATAGTAGAATGTGATTGGCGTGACGCTGGCTTGAGGTTGGGTTGGTTGCGTCGTTTTTCACGGGGTGTCGAAATATTACCTGTTTCCAGAAACAGGACAGCTGTGGTCACGAAATCAAAACATATACATTGTTACCTTCATAATACACTATCTATAAGCAAACACGTAGCTGTTTAGCGAGGCGTCGAAATATATTACATGCTTCTGGAAACTTCACAACCCCATAACGTATGGAATTAATGGGAAATGTCAGCCTCCCCCGACCGAATATCACTTACTAGAATGGAATAAACAACATTATGGCGAAAAAAAAAATTCCCGTCGTTTTTCGGAAAATACCATAATTACCCTTTTTTTTATAATGCATAATTACCCTTTTTTTTATTTCATTGGAAGTATGTTCGAAATGTTAAAAATGAAAAACTCACATTTATAAGAAAACTTCCGCTGCTACGTTCACGTGTGTGTGCTCGGATATTTGTATTTGCGCTTGGCCTTTGACGTTTTGACAGCGGTTGAAGCTTGCATCGTTGACACGCAACGAATTTTGTTGTTGTTGTTTTATTTCTTCATTCTTATTATTATCCGAAATATTTTGCCATGCAAATTGAGGATTTCGTTCTGGAATAAGATTGCCGTAGCCTAAATGTGCCACACAAATTTTGGCAATACGATAAATTTGATTTTCATGCCAACGGTGAACATTTTTGTACAGAAATTCTAACTCAACATGGTGAATTTTTTTACGCGTAGTCGATATCACCGGAGCACTGGCCATATTAGTATTCGGCAGGAGTCTTTTTGAAAGTTCAGTTGTGTTAAAATAAATAGACTTCGCTAAAAATTTGGAAAGTGGTCGTACAAGGAAAGGTTGCGAAGTCGATCTCTCTGATTTCGATGAAATTTGGCATGTTTGTAGAATGGGTAAAAATAGGCGATACGTATTTTTTTATATCTGCGGAACCCTATTTTTAAGGGGTGAAACGCACCCTCGAAAATACGGCTGTATTTCGCTTTTTGTCGATAACGTTATCGTTCTTATCTCCAATATATAGTACACGAAAAAATAAACATTGTTGCAATATGAATTTTTTTCATATCTCGTACCGTTAAACCGTTGTCGACGAAAAACGAAAAACACCCCAATTTTCGACGGTGCGTTTCAACCCTTCAAAATCGGGTCGCCAGGTATAAAAAAATACGTGTTGCACATTTTTACCTATTCTACAAGCATGCCAAATTTCATCGAATCGGCGAGATCGCCCTCGCAACCTTTCCTTGTTAGTCATGAAATTTGGTAATTCTTTAGATGAGTGACTTCTCCGAAAAATGAGCCTTACCTTTTTTTCTCTATTTTGTCATTTGATGGGTTATAAATGATGATATTCAGTCGGGGAATGTGAAATTCACCCCCCCCCCCCCTCATAAAACGTTACGGGGTTTTGAAGTTATCTGAAATACGTGATAAAATATAAGGCATTTTTGAACATTTCGACGCCTATATTGGGTTTGTTTGCGTTTGCTCGTAAATTTGTATTGTAATGATTTTTTGGTCGTAAAAATTTGTGAAAGAAAAATGTCAGCTTCCCCAGACTGAATTTCATCATTTATAACCCAATAAATGAGAAAATAGCAACAACAAAATTACGCTTACTTCGAGTCAGTTCAATTTTGCCAAATCAAAAAGCTTCGGTCGACGCTCCGCAATAACGCTTTTTTGGCAGATAAACGACCCGTTGTCTAATCTGTTGAATATCATAATTATCATCGCTTAGATACCGTTTCCATAAAAAGTCTGTTAAGCTTATCAGGATGACGGAGAAAAAAATTCACCGTCTTACCAGGCCCTAGGAGAAAAACTTTGATAATTTCTTCGAGTTCGTACATTGCAGTAATTAAGTACGCTTTTAAGGGGGAACTCCTCCATCCGAAGGAACTCCGTCTGTTTGTCCTCGTGGATAAAGCGAAAAGAAAATGGAAACGAAGGAAGTAAGTAACGAAAGGAGTTACAAATTATCGGGCGCATTTGAGGGTAGAAAAGTACGAGTCCCGCTGTTCTTGGATGATAAGAATGAGGGAAAGAGAGAAAGAGAGAGAAGATAAGATGAAAAGAGTCAATTCAGAAAAGCCAACTGGTGCTACGACAGAGAAGATGCAAGAAATGCACCTCACCCCCCTTGCCGACTGTCTATTACGCTTCTTCTGCACTCATTTTAATAATAACGTCATAGAATTTGCATCGAAATGTTAATTTACATTCACGAGATGTTCCATAAAGGGAAGACTTTTTTTTTATTACGACACCCTGACGACGGAATTCGAAACTTTTTGAGACCTCCATCTTTACTGCCCCCTCGGATTCAAGCACACGTATACAGGGTGCCCCTCTTATCTCTGCCACCCGGAATAACTCGGTAAATATCGTCGTCATAAAAAAATGTTCCAGACCAACGTTGTACGGTGCGACAGGGGCCATCAAATGCGACCAATTTTCTTTATTTCGGTGGAAGCGCTGACGCACAGTGAAGGTCACCTCCACTTTTTTTAATGGAAATTTTTTTTCTAACCATCTTGTGGAGCACCTCAGGCCGCATAAAAAATATTAGGGGGTCAAAGTCATTCAAGGTCATTCACAGTCACCTATTAAAACGAAATGCAAATCTAAATATCTCGGATCACTACCAAATATTTGGTAGTGATCCGAGATATTTAGATTTGTATCATTGATACTGACCTTGAATGACCTTGAACGACTTTGACCCCTAATGTTTTTTATGTGGCTTGAGTCGCTCCACAAGATGGTTGAATAAAATGTACCATTCCATTAAAAAGAGTGGAGTTGACCTTTACTGTGCGTCAGCGCGTCCATTGATATAAAAATTAAAAAAATTGGTCGCATTTGATGCCCCCCTTCACGACGTACAACTTTTGTCTGAAACATTTTTTTTGTGACGTCGATATTTACCGAGATATTTCGGGTGGCAGAAATAAGAGGGACACCCTGTATACAGAGCCCCGTATATACATACGCGTATATGTTTACTTCGCGTCTCACCCCATCCTCCACACTTTCCTTGAACCGAAAGTAAAAGTTTTTTTTTGCGTCAAAGTTTTTACATCTGATACGTTTTTTTTTTCATAGTAATGAATAATACGCAAAGTTATCTTTCCACTCCTTTGTTAATTAAAATTTGCATTCCTCGACGAACAATACACCACTCCGCATTCGTCGAATAAATTGAGATTAATGACTTTTCTCTCAGATCTTTTTTCACCGGGCACAATAGAAGTTTGAAGAGGCCCCGAAGAAATGGATGGGCGAAAATGGGCTTTGTATACTCGACATGAAACTAAACAAAAAACGTACAAGTGAAATATACTTTTTTCATTTTTTAAGTATAGGTCCAGTGTCCAGTCGCGCACGTTGTTCGATTGGAAAAAAAAAACATTGACCGATAATTGTTTCAAAGCCTTCGGTGATTTCTTCTCAAATGTTCGCTTTCATAGTGAAAGTGTATTCGTTTGGGTTAAAATCAACTAGATGCGTTACTTTGATTCTTTTTTTTCTAATTCAAAGTAACTAATAATTTTGAGAAATCAATATTTTTTAAAATTCGATTCTACTGTTCCGGAGTTCAGATCAAATAGATATATTTATTAAAATTGAGATCTATTAACACATTGATTAATAAAAATGTTGTCTGCAGGTAATCATTTTGGTATTTGGTATTGTCGACGCAAATCACCATTGAGTCGTATAGACCAACCAGATCTATTTGAATTTTAAAAAATTGACCTATCTAGCATTTTCATAGATGTAGTGGTACGTTCCGTAGTTCGATTGCGACGCAGCGCTCAACCCGTTGCATGGAATATTTTGAAAATAATTTTTCACCATTGAGAATTATGATGGGGTTAGGCCACAGTAACAGGTATGAAATCATGTGCGAATTTAACAATTTTTTTCGTATGAAAAAATGATTCCTTCGTACAATTAATTACTCATCTATTTAGTATGAATATCAAGCTGTTAGAAAAAAAAAATATATATCTTTTTGATGTACAAAATGGCCGACTACTAATATTTTCTTTTGTTATCTTTTTTTAGGCGCTCCGCGGTGTGACATTTAGCATCCACAATTTTTTACCTGCAACAAAAATTCTCGTCAATCTACATTAGAATACGTAGAGAAGTACGTATGGAATTTAAAAAATATTGTTCATTCAAAAGTTCTAGGTATTTGAATTGAGTTGTAGGTATTTGAATGAATTTTCAGTGAAAAATTTCGTGAAAAAAGTTTTCGATTAGTCACATTGTTTGTTTAATTCGTTTTTTCCTTAGGTACAACAACGCGCTTTTCGCGTTTGTTACCTATTGTGCCCCTTTCCCCTCATTGTGCCCGTTTCTTTCCTCTACTGTTTACTCCTTTTTTCTCCACCTTTCTCCCTGTTCCCCCTTCTTGCGGCCGCAGCCGACTTGCTCCTCTGTATTATATTCATCATGACATTTCTGTCATGGGTGTGGGGAAACTGCGGAAAAAACCTACACCAAATACAGCCGGTCATCGAGTTCGCCCCCCCCAGTCGTGGAACTAGTCTTATTTCGCCGCGAAATGCCGAAGAAAAACATTTCACGACGAAATGTCGCGACTGGGATTCGAACCCGGGACCTCCCGGTCCGCTGGTTTAGTGGCGAGCACGCTAACACTAGACCATCGCACCCGTTGATTAATCAGAAATTTCGTACGTACTTCTCTGCGAAATGCAATTAGGAACATAACTTTTAAATTTAAAGTAAATCGAGTGAAAATTGTTGAAGTTATTCGTCACGCCAATTGGAAAAAAGCTGTTTCGAGAAAAACGGTTTTAAAGTTTGAGGTACTCTATGGCCGTGCCAGAGATGGGATTACCTTATACGCTCAAAGTCGGTGAACATATTTTTTCTTGCTATAAATCGAATAGTAACTTATGCTTACAATGATAAAGCACCGTTTTGGCGGAAAAAATCAATTTTTTGAAAATTCTACTGTGGCCTGACCCCTTAACGATATGCATAAATGTAAATTGTATATGAAAAAATACGGGATTTTCGCTGATTGTCAATCAAAGTAGTATTAATTTGAATGTATTTTTTATTTCGCCATGCAAATAAAGATACTTCTTCGTTCAAATATGTCTCTTGTACAAATCAGCAATGTATTTTAATTGTATTTATTTAATCGTAGTGGACCCTCTGAGGCGATGAAAATAATTGTTAGATCCTATAGATCCTAGTCCAATGGAATAAACTTTTTCAAGAGTGTATTAGTTTATGAGAATACAGATTATAAATACATATAATTCCATTTTCTATATTTATTAGTTTATGAATAGATAATTACATACTAATTCAATAATTTCATATACACCAGTGTCTAAACCATGTTACACGCTAATTTTGTTAATTCTGAATAGTGTAATATATATTGTACCTGCAAGTATTATTATTCTCACGCGTAATTATTTCTCCTTCACTGGTGATCCAAATGCCTTGGAAAAGGAAACTTGAAGAAGAAATTACATCGCGAAAAAAATGTTTATCGAGCTTAAAAATCTGCAGCGTGTTGTTTTCGTGAGTTTCTTCGCGTTTTTTCCGCTCTATCGCGACGTGGTGTGAGCCTGGTACCATACTCATCCTGATAACCGCGAGTAAAGTTTTATCAAATATTCTTCAAGCACCAGAGCGGAATAAAGTCTCGGTATTTCCCTTGGTAGTTATTCTCAAAGGGAACTTTCGCCTGCTGCGTTACGGGGGAATCTTATCGAATCCTTCCACGATGGAGATTGGCCTCCTGCTGTTTATCACTGTTTCAGGAAGGCAAAAGCAAGTGCGAATTCCCGACACTCCGAGCAGATAAATATCTTTTATCACAATTAAACTTGGGTGATTGTACACAATACGTTCTACGCTGACTCTGAAAAATTCTCCAAAAAATCAGGAATTACCGTCAAAGTAGGTTTAAAAAAAATTAAGGGAGTACACTTTTGGGAGTTTTCTTTGGATTTTTTTAAAAGAAAGTAATAAAATACTTGTTTATAGGAACTTTTAGGCTTTATTAGGTAGATATTGAAGTATGTAAAAAAATGCGCTTGTCAAAAGAATAGAAAACGGCGGCGCATGAGTCGCTATAGTACTACTGGTTTTCAGTCAACCCTGTCCGTGGCCTGCAATAGAACTGTCGTAAAATTCAATCCTGGCACTAACAAGGAAAGGTTACGAGGTCGATTTCTCTGATTTCGATTAAATTAGGCATGCTTGTAGAATGGGTAAAAATAGGCGACACGTATTTTTCTATATCTGCGGAACCCGATTTTTAAGGGGTGAAATGCACCGTCGAAAATAAGGGTGTTTTTGGTTCTTCGTCGATAACGTTATCGTTCTCATCTCCAATGTATAGTACACGAAAAAATAAACATTGTTGCAATTTGAATTTTTTTCATATCTCGTACCGTTAAACCAGTATCGGATGAGAAAAAAACAAGATTTTGAAGCGTCAAGATTCTAGTTTCAAGATCTTTTGGCAAAAAAAGATTGTGAGCTATGGTTATCGTGCAATCTTAAGAAATGGCGGGAGAATCTTTTTCCAATTTTCTTTGTTTTTTTTCAAGGGTCCACGGCCTCGGGAAATTCTTTGTCAGTTAAATCAGTGTATAGGTCAGTTAGCTGGTTTATTCAGCTTCAATTTGGTTTTTTTGTCTCTCTACGTCAATTTTTTGTCTTTGATCATCGATATCTGAGCAACCAATGATCGCACAGGGAATTGAAGGACAACTTTGAAAACTTGAAGAAATTTCCCCCAAGACCCATTCTTTAGTTTTTTAGAAAAACAATTCTTTTCACCCTTAACATTAATTTGAACAAAGTACAAAAAATAACTTTTTATGGTTTTTCAGTAAATCTACCAATACTTTACAAATATTGATGGAAAGACTAATGTTGCTAGGTTTGTTGCAGCTCAATGTACCCTCCAATAGCCCTGTAAATTTTCAAATTTATCCATCAAACCGTTTTCCGGACCAATCAATCAAAGTTTTACAAAACAATTAAACGAGCAAGTGTATTGTTCCTAAACATCATGTATCGTTAAAGTGAAAAGACCAATTTTCTTCGACGTTTTTCACAACTTTGCACTAGTTGTTTGTTAAATTGAAGAAAAAAAATCGAAAAATTAAAAAAGGCCTGCAAGTGTCGAGAACTGCGTCTACCGGCGTGACATCGCGGAAGGCGCTTTTCTGCACTCGGAGGCTCCCCTAAAGTAGGTAAAAAACCTAATTCGAAGGTTTAAAGGATTTTAAAGATAAAGGTTTAAAGGATTTTAAAGATAAAGGTTTAAAGAAGAAGGTTTAAAGATAAAAAACTACTTCGAAGGTTTAAAGGATTTTTCAAAAGTGCGTTTAAAAAAACGATTTTTTGACGATTTTACAGTGGTGTCCTCCATTAATGAATTCGGTTGTCCACACATCTTTTGGAGACAATGGCGAAAAAATACAAAGCCACTTTCATTTCAGGGAAGACCGGTGTCTCTTCAATGTTTTAAGGGGTTAGGCTACTGTGACGATCGGAATAATCAGGGTTATTAAAAAAATGAAGGAATAATTAAGATGATTGAAAAAACGGCTGGAAATTTATTTGTATGGACATTAATAAGAGTTTGTACAAAGTTTTGTTTGAAAATAAGAACAATCAAGGGGATATATACCTTTAGACGAGGAAAAAATTGATGATTTTCATGATTTTTTTTAAAGCGAAGATTTCTTTATCATTTTTGCGACTTAGGCTCTGTTTTTTTACTACTTTTGGCTGTTCCATAGTATTTTTTAATTTTATATTCATCTTTAAAAACGGCGGAGGTATGGCACGGTCTTCCAAACGGGTTGCGGCAGATGTTGTCAGATGGCGTGACACGTAGTGTCGACGGGATTAATCTGAAAGAAAAACCAACGAAGATTTTTCTTTCATTAACACTCATATGCAGCATATAAACCAAAAAAAGTGAGAAATGTTGAAAATGGCAAACTTTGAAATAAAAATATTGAATTTTCCGAAAAAAATCGCTGCATTTTGCAGTAGAAAAACTTTTTTTTTACAAACATTTTGTGTCGTGTTTATCAAGATTCATACCAAATTTGATCAGGACTGATCGATTAGTTTTTTAGCTATACGTCACGCCAGTTTTGGAAATGCAATTTGGAATCCCGTGCCTTACGTGTAAGAATATCGTGTAACAGCCAAAAGTAGTAATAAAATATACCCTAAGTCTCAAAGAGTGGTGAAGAAATCTTTTCTTTTTAAACAAATCTATAAACGTTAGCAAATTTTTTCCTCGCCTAAAGGTACCTCCCCCGTAAAGAAGTTACCAAAAATCTCGCAAAGGGACTTTAAACATGAGGGGCTCAAGGTGTACTTATTTTTGGCCACCTGGTTGATCTGAAACAAAAAAAGAGTTTCTTTTTCTTAAAATAGAAATAATATTGGCTAGATTTGACCGGTCTTTGTTTTTGTTATCGTGTTTCAATGAACAAAAAAATATTTGCATTTTTTTTAACAAAAAAATTATATTACTCAAATTTAAAAGTTAAAATGTTTTTATTTTTTAATTTCTTTAGGAAAAATGACAAGATTTTTTGTCAATAACTAATGAAAATAATGTTAAGAAAAAAAAAACGTCGGTTAAGGCTGAACTACTATTATACTGGAAAAGTGCATCAAATTTAAAGTCAATCCGTTCATTAGATGTCGAGAAATCGCGTACACCGTTTTGGAAAACATTGTTTCCAGAAAAACGGGTTCCAAAAGTTTTACTAGCAGTGTTTCCTCTTCAATTTGAGTTGTCTCAAGCGATGGACGATTTTTTTCTTCACTTTTCACAGTAGCCTACCCCCTTAAACGTTGCTCCGGATACTGGAAATGCACATACTCGTAATTTTTCTTCATCAGGATATTATACCAAATTATAAAAATATATTATGATCGTGACTCGCATTGGAATTCACCGAAACACGGAAATTACCGACACGAAGTGAACCAAATACGTGTTTGAGTCTGTTTGAAACGCCTCTCCGTGGGACATACACGTTGTTCCTTTGCTTTAAAGATTTTTATTTTTCTCTTGCTCGGCGATTTTCCCCATCTCCCGAGGCTCGTCGTGGTAAACAAACTTTTCTCGAATAGTCTCGTTCGCCATGCCTTCTAGCATCAACGGGATTTACCTCCGGAGCGAACGGAGCTCTATCGTTCCTTTCCACGAGTTTCCTCAAAGGGAGTGTAGTCGTAAGGGGTTGAAGTAGTCGATCTTATCAACTTCCCTCGTTCCTGTGTGTCTACACACACACACACACACACACACACACACACACACACACACACATATATATAGCTTATCCGGACCTTGGGGTGTGGAATAACTCGCTCGACGAGGTCACCGGAAATAAGTGAACACGTGGGCTACCCTCACATTTTTCGCGATAAAAATCTCGCCGGACCTGACGGACAAGACGAGACGAGAACTCTCCTCGCAGCATCTTCGACAAACACCCTTTTACCTCCTTATCCACAGCTTTCCTCGTTATATCTTCAATCGCTAGTCGGTCCCTCGAGTCTATGATCCTTATTACGTTTACTTTTTTCTTCCCTTCAATACCGCGACTTTTTTCTCGTTTGATCGCCCGATAAACGGTCGAAATGTTATGTATGGAATAAAATGTGCTCAATGGCCGTTGTAAGGTGACATTGCTGTGAAATTAACTTTTGACATTTTTACGAATAAATAATCGTGACTTTAATCAGACGATATTGATATATAGTACAGTCGGGCTGTATATTGGAGTCGGAAAAAATTAGAAGAAGGCTACATTTCGATAGGTGATTTTGTAGGTGCCGCGGGTGCCAAATCCAAGTTTGCCTAAAAATCGGGCTGTAGGTTTTTTTAGGGGATGAAGGGGGACGGGGCTAGATTAATGCCAACTACAACTCCCACGAGGTTGGCGCCGAGAGAATTTTTCGAAAAGAGAAAAGATTTACAAAAATCCGGGCTTCATTTTTGTATAGAGCGCCGAAGTCGTTGAAGTTCATTTTGGGGGTGAAAAATTGGGATACAATTTTGAAAAATCAGTTTTAATTCGATAACTCTTTAGAAAGAATTCATACAATTTTTGATCAAATGGAAACATTGTAGCCCTTAAAAAGACACGTCGATCTTGTATTTGATCATCCCTCTACAATAATATCTACACCCCCCAAAAATGGTTGAAATAGAAAAAAAGTTGTTTATTGAATAACTCAAAAACATTCGATTTTTCGGGGATGGTTCAAATGTACGAAATATAGAGAATAATTTTCTCTATATTTTCATTTCCATGGACCATCCTTGAATGTTGTGTTTTCCAACCCTTCTCGAGGCCTGAAAATTCTAATTGAATTTCTGGGAGAACTAGTGACCGAAAATAAAGAGCTACGAGTTTGACGCTGTGGATAAAAATGTAGCTGAGGGTTCAAGCTACAAATTGTTCCACGGTGGCGAATTCGTGCGGTCCCTACTTTTCCCAGAATTTCATTTTGAATTTTCAACCCCCGAGGAGGGTTGGCAAATCAAAATTCAAGGATCGTTCATAGAAACGAAAATATAGGGAACATTATTCTCTACATTTCGTATATTTAAACCATACCCGAAAAATCGATTGTTTTTGAGTTATTCTATAAACGATTTTTTTTTAGTACTTCAACCATTTTTCTGGGGCGAAGATTTTATCGGAGAGTGATGATAAAATACTCGATCGATACGTCTTTTCAATGGCTACAACGTTCCCATTTGAACAAAAAATACGAATGTACGAATTTTTCCTACAGAGTTATTGAATTAAAACTGATTTTTCAAAATTTCACCTCAAAATGAACTTCCGAGACTTCGGTGCTGTGGACAAAACCAAAGCGAGGATTTTTCTAAACATTTTGTTTCATGGCGCCCTCCTCGTAGGGGTTGTAGCTTGGCATAAATCCACACTCATCCCCCTTCATCCCCTAAAAAAACCCTACACCCCGATTTTTAGGCAAACTTGGATTTAGCACCCGCGGCACCTACAGAATCAGCTGTCAAAAAACCGGCCTTCTTCTATTTCTTCCCCTTACGGGGGTTTTCAGAGACAGCACGACTGTATAGGGGAAAGGTGTACGAGATGATCTGCCTAAAGGACAATGCTTGTAATTTCAAAGATATCCAACATAATTAAGATCTAAAAGCGTTTACTAATGGTATATTTATCTATTTTACGATTGGCATGCTCGAAATATTAAATTTATTAGGGTTCCACTAAAACAGTGGCCTTTTTTTAAAACCTTACATAGGGATCATCTTGGACACCCTGGTGTTCAAGATGATCCTTAGGGTACGGACAAGATGATCCCCCCCGGATCATCTTGCCCCTATATTGGGATTTTTTTTTTTTGGAGAAATTAGGTAAATGGGAATAAAAATTTGCTCGAGTTTACAACACCTTTATATATCTTAATCATATGTATACAACATAAATTGAACTTATAAGTTAAATTACCTTAATATCATAAGTTTTATCTCACCCAACTAGAATTATCACTTATCACTTAGGTATATCAATTATTATTTCTGAGATCAATTATCCATTAGTAGTGTAGTTTGAATATAAGTAGACAATCTATTTAACAAAAATAAAGTAGGTACGTTATTTATGTGCAAGATGGTTCCTAGGGATCATCTTGTACACCTAGAAGGAAATCATCTTGCCTCAAACTCAACTTTTGCATTCATTGCTCGGTAATATGACATATAAGTATTCCACTGTTACCACGCCAAACAAACCCAAATTGAGCATATTATAAAGCCACAAACACAGCAATGATTGCAGCTCACAGTATACAATCAAAGTTGCCTACGCTTAAGTTGTCTTCTCACTTTAGACGCTAAAAAATACTATTTTCGTGAATTTCTTTGATAGGTTTATATTATAGATATTGCTATAAAATTTGCTACACCAATTAAATGCACTTACGAAATATACCAAAAAATTTGTTTATTTATTTAAGTCACCATTTATAGACGAAAATGATAGTTAAAAAATGTCCCAAACAAATTGTAGGTCTACGCTGTTGATGAAATCTCGGAGATGGATCATCCGAAACAAAAAAAATCATACGGTTTTAGATTCGCGCATATCATACGATTTTTTATATACCCAAAAATAACAAAATAGCGGACATTTTTCAAAGAAACAAAACAAATTGTTTTTCATCCTTTTTTGCAAAAAATAGTAAACATCAAAATACCCTATAGCTATAGTTGTAAAGAATATGTGGTTAAATTTCATAAGGATCGGTTCAGTAGTTTCGGAGATTTTATCAACAAGCCGTCGAAAAACGTTGTTTCGAGAAAAACGCTTTTACAGTTTGTTTGGGTTACATAAATGAATAAGATTTTTTTAAATGTATTTCGAAAGTGTTCTTATTAAGTGTAACAACAGTTACATCAATATCTATAATAAAAACCTATCAAAAAATGAATTAAAATAGCCTATTTTAGCGTCTAAAGTGAGAAGACCCTTCAAAGTCCACTTTGCGGTAGATCAACAGCTCACAATTTTTATTTTTATTCAGTCAAAACAAGTGCGTCGCTTATACCGCCATCATGAATTGACCAACGCGCGGGTAGGGGGGGGGGGCTATGTTTTACCAAATAATATCACTAGGCAGCATTAATGGTTTAGTCGCTATTGAAAATGATCGTCTTATCGCAGGGGATCAAATCGTACACCTTTCCCCTAAGTACCATCACATGATTGCGGCTGTGTATGCCTCTTTTAATTTTATTCGATTCAAAATTAAGAAATTAGTTTTTTTTTATATAAGGAATTTTATTTGATTTCAAATGAATAATCAATTGGTTTATTTGACTTTATTTTTTGTATACTGCTTCGTGTCTATCGGGCACATGACGTGAAGCTTAATTCGCGGTTTTCTTTTTTTACACGCCTATCGTAACTGTTGATGCGGCGTGAAAAAGTATTTTTTTAAGGTGTCCTTTCCACCAAACCGAATATTCAACAATTAACTGATTTTCGTCTACAATGAGGTAAAAATACATATCAATATACTGAAAAATGTTCGAGCCAAGTTATCAAACTTTTAACAACAAAATACGACTTATTAAATTGTCGTATTTATAGAACACTTTGTAGAGATTTCATACCGGCCACATTTCTATCTAATAATCTATATACTAAATAATTCTCTATGTTTGATATAAACTGCTCTACGTATGCGAAACATTCTAAAGATTCCGTAACGGCTACAAAAGCGGGGACTCACAGAATGTTTAGTTTTTTTGGGAATTAGATTTAGAGAAACGGAACCGTTTCTACAGTCTTAGTATCTCAAAATTATTTATACATGTTTGAAGTAGCATTTTAAGGCGGGATATACATTTAGACAGGAAAAAACAAGCAATATTGAGGGATATTTCAAAAAAGAAATAATTTAAATAATTATCCTACAATTATCAAACATTAGGTATACTTTAATAGTATATTTAAGTATACGAATTTTTTATTCTTTATTAATTAATCATCAAAATGTCGGAGCTGTGGTATTAGTGTTCCAGCAAGGTCGCCGGAGACTTTGATTTGCAAAAAAGTTCAACCATTTTTTCAGTTAAAACATGTATATTTTCTATGTGACGGTAATTGAAATTAAGAAACTGCAAATTTGAGAAAATGGCACGCATTTACAAAAAAAAATAAACATTTCACGCAACATTTCTGTAAAAGTGGTTCGAAAAAGTAATTTTTTTTTCCAATTTTTCAAAAACAATTTTCGTCAAGTAGAAGGTACCAATATTATCAATATGTCTACCAAGTTTCAGCTCAATCGGCTTAATAGTTATTGAGTAATTATGCACGCCAATTTCGAAAAAGCAATTTTGAAAAAAACACATTTGACGTTCATGCCCTCTCCGAATCCGAGCGGTGAGGCACAGCGTTGACGGGCTGTATCGTTTGAAATTTTTCGAATTCCGCTTTGAAACTGGGAAAATATTCTACATATATAGTTCTATCGTCTAAAGAAAAAAAAAAGAAATCGATTTTTTGGTCGTTATATACTTCTTTGTATTGTACAAAGAAGTATAATAAGCAAGCTTAAAATTGCTTGATTATTGTACTTCTTTGTAGGTGCGTTACTACCTTAAACTACCCACACGCAGTGGTGGTAAAGCCGTCTGTTGGAAAACAGCAAAAACTTATTCAACGTCCTAATATTTTTCCAAGCCGCGACAAGTGAACATTTTATTGTGAAAAATTATTAGATAGCCGATCGATAACCTGAATAGATTAAATCTATAACCAGAATAGAATTTAAAAAAATCGCCGTTTTCAAACGGCAAGGACAGCCGCAGTCACAACGCCAGACGCGAGAATAAAAAAATTTCGCGACGTGACTTGCGCAACATCAAATATCATGTACAATTTCGAAAAAATGCATTGAACAAATTTAAGATGTTACTTCAAACATGTTTAAATATAACTGTCAAATATTGAGGGATCATCACAGTGTAACGGGTCGAAAAATACCTGAATATCGCGATTTTTTCTTTAACGGTTAAAATACGCGAATCAGTTTCATTTTTTCGCGTCAAAATAAAATACTCATAAAAACAGAAAATAATTTTTTGAACGTTTTTTAAATTTATTTTTTAACATTTTTTAACGGTTGAAAATATCTTTGAAAAAATGGGTGTTTTTCGTTTTTCGTCGATAATTCCTATGTATAGTACACGAAAAAATAAACATTGTTGCAATTTGAATATTTTTCATATCCGTACCGTTAAAACGCCATCGACGAAAAACGAAAAACACCCTAATTTTCGAGGGTGCGTTTCAACCATTAAAAATTGGGTTCCGCAGATATCAAAAATACGTGTCGCCTATTTGTACCTATTCTACAAGCATGCCAAATTTAAGCGAAATCGGACGGATCGACCTCGCAATCTTTCCTTGTAAGATAGGCTGTAGCGGCCGAAATTATTCGAGTTTCGCCCCAAAAATTGAAGAGCATGTTTTAACCGTCTATACTATCGGATAATGCAAAAAACAAAACAAGTTTTAAAAATTTTACACTGCGATGATCCCTCAATACTGTACACTTAACCTATTCGATCAATTTAATTCCTGAAAAATCACCTTGACAATGGATGTTCACTCTAGAATACGGACTTGAATAACATTCTTTTAGGGATGATTCTAGAAAGGTTGGGAAAATATAGTTTGTACGAGCGCCTACGTAAGGGTGATATTCGTACATGTTCTTCAGCCACTATAGTTATCTCAAGACATAGCTCGTCTTCAGGCTCTTTCCAACGATTCCCTTGATTAATCGCGTCGTGGAGAATTTCGCTCAACATCTTTTCCGCGTACGCGGATGATTGGACCAACCCTCCGGGCCCTTCGTCGCTGCCGCTCAAGCAAGAAATTAGTGGGATCTTTCAGACCTTTGGCGTGGTTGGCAGAACATTCCCTTACACGACAAATTAGCGTTTGCATATTTGTTTAATCTGGACCGCGGAAGAAAGATATCCAATGAGCATAATTTTGTCTGCGTTCGGATATTTAGTATTCGATGATTTATCGTCTTGAATTGTTCGGCGTATTCATACCGCAAAGTCGATATTATATCTCTTATGATTTTGTTAAGGGATCTCACTTTAGACGCTTAAAAAGCTATTTTCATGATTTTTTTAGGTTTATATTATAGATATTAATATAAAAGTTGTTACACTGAATTAATACACTTTCAAAATACATTTGAAAAAAAATTTATTTAAGCCACCATTTATAAACGAAGATGGCGGTTAAAAAAATGTCCTAAAAATTGTAGGTCTGCGCTGTGATGAAATCTTGGAGATGGATCATCCGAAACAAAAACATCAAACGGGTATAGAATGTTAATAGCTATAGGGAATATCGTATGATTTTTTATATATGCAAAAATAACAAAATGGTGGCCATTTTTCGAAAAACCAAAAAAAACTTTTTTCACGGTTTTTGGCAGAAAAAAATAGTAAATAGCAAAATTTTAAAAAAATCCTTGATATGCGCTACAGCTATAGTTGTAAAGAATATGTGGTTGAAATTTCCTAAGGATCGGTTTAGTAGTTTCGATCATTTTATCAACAAGCCGTCGAAAAACGTTGTTTCGAGAAAGACGCGTTTAAAGTTTGTTTGGGTAACACAAATACATAACAAATTGTTTAAATGTAGTTCGAAAGTATATTTATTAAGTGTAACAACTTTTATATCAATACTTATAATATAAACATATCAATAAAATTCATGATAAAAGCCTTTTCTTCGTGTTCAAGTGAGAAGACCCCTTAAATCTTATATTTATTTTCGCTATAGATCAATTTCGAGATATTTGTATTCGCTATTTTTATTAACTATTTTACACACTATCATAAGATTAATCTATCTATATTGGAACGTTGGTCATTAATGACTTTAAAATTTCGTTTCTTCAGAATATTGATCGACCGAATTTCCGACACCCACCCGGGTGCTGACGTTGGAATTCCAATTATTTCTAATCCTTCGAATGAATCATATTTCAGATTACTGTATATTTATTTTTGTTCGGTGTCCCTTCCTGTACCCTTTGCACCTTTTACATACAATGGTTGCAGTTTTGACGTTTTTTAAGGCAGTCATCCCATGTGACAGGTCCAAAAAATCGATTTTTTTTACGCAAACTGCAAAAAATGTATGCGTATTATATGAACCTGGCATTGCAGACTCATGGTAAATCAACATTTTCTTTGTGTATATACAACACGAACTTTTGAAAGCGTTTTTCTCAAAATTGTATCTCTCAAATTAGCTGTCATGATTTCTCGAAAATTATTTAACGGATTGCGCTTCAATTTGTATGGTATGGTCAGCACATCTATAGTTCTCACCCGAACTAGAATATTCCTGATATCTACCAGCGGTTTTTTTTAAACTAAAAAAGTTGAAAAAAATGATGAAAATGGGAACTTAACTTTTGAAACCGTGCCAAAAATGCAATTTTCGATATTTTTACTCTCCTCCAGTTCCGGCGATAGCCTAACATCTACAAATTAAAATGCCGTTTGATTTTTTTTCTGATGAGCACGTCCTCCGAAATCATGGCAGCCGTCAACCAACTTTTTTTTACACATGGGTTCTTCCGAACGGTGTAAAGTTGATTCAACTCGTTATTTTTGTTTGATAAAATTTTGAGGGACTGTAAAAATATTAATAAATGTGTGATAAAAATTTACAGATACTGTGATTTAATGGTTCTTAAAAACGATCTCACCAAATGTTAAAATAAATATCTGTCACATGGGATAACCCAGTTAAATTCTCGTCCCCCGTTTTGGAGCTTTTTTTATCTTTTTTATGGGATAATCCAGTTAAATTTTCGTTCCCCGTTTTGGAGCTTTTTTTATCTTTTTTTTCAAAATGTCGAATCACACTAGCGTAAAAAACATGGCCAAACGATTCGTTCGTACGTGAAACTTGCGTGAACGTCAAAGCACCGACGCATGTGGAAGATTTTTGAAAGAGCAAATTCATTATTTATTTTGCCCGAAAAAAAAAAATTAGTGCCATCCTTCGTTTTGGATAAAGCTCGGATCTCTTTCTATCTTCTTGTTGAAAGAGCGTCACGGAGAAACTTCCAGAGGAGTGATTCGATTCGAACGAGATCGAGCACGAAGCGAGAGTGCTCAAAAGTTTTGGCACGTTGAATCCGAGGGAGTAGATGCGACAGGGATTTGTCCAGCGGGCTTAGTGCGAGGGTCGTAGCCGTAGTCCGTGAGGTCTCTGCGAATTCACGGATACCCCGAGTGTTCGATGTCGGGATTGCAACGGTCATAGAAACTGGCCAACAATTCTCTAGAGCTCGTGAAACGAAACGCGCAGGAAGGAAATTGTATTGAGTGCGAGACCGATCGGCACTGTTTCCGATTGAAGAAAAACATGCAAGAGAAATAAATAATCGATGTATCGAAGTGAAAAGATTTATTGATTGATCTACTTGCTCGGTGAGCTGAACATTCTTCAGTCTTGCGACTTTTCCAGGGGCTATATGAATTTTTTTAAATATTTCAAATAACCCTATTTCTGTACAAGAATTTGACAAGATATTTCGGATAAGGTTTCGAATCCCCCCCTCTCTGATCGAGCTGGAATTTTGCATTAACCTTTCGTTTTATATTTTAAGACAATCCCTAAATGAATTTTTGGCCACTCGCAAGAGTTTTCGAGATATTAAATTTTAAGGTGTTTTAAGGGTAAGGTTCCACCCCCCCCCCCGCCTCATCGAGGTGAAATGTAGCGTAAACCTTCCTTTTAATATTTTAAGACAACCCCTGAAGGGATTTTTGGCGACCCCCAATAGTTTTCGAGATATTGAATTTAAAAGTTTTTTTTAACGCGCGCCGATTGTATCTGTTACGTTTTCGTTCATACCTATATATGTTGTCGCGCTCTCCGTTTTTTCCAAACAAAAATACCCCAACAAACCCATACCCAAAAATATCGCGCGTCGCCAAAAATCCCTTTTGGGGTTGTCTTAAAATATTAAAAGGAAGGTTTGTGTAAAATTTCAGCTCGATCGGGGAGGGGGGGGGTTACCCCAATACTGCATTTATTATCAATATTATGGCGCCAGAAAATAGTTGTCTTTAATTTGAAACTACCTCTTCATTTGTAGCGTTTAAGCGATTTTCACTAAATTCACATTAGTACAAGGAACATCACTTTGGTGTCTGCCTTCAACTTTTTTTAAACTCATGTATAGGGGCCAACAAACAATAAGATACGTATTTTTGTATCGGCGGAAAAACGGTTTCAACGGGTGAAACCACCCCTTTGCGTGAAGCATGTCAAGGGCTGATTTCGCAGTTTCACCCGCAAGCAGTCCGATAATTTCAATAAAACAGAAATAAAAATTCATCTAATGCAAAACGATCAGAAGTTCGCTATGGGTGAATTATTTTGAAGGTAATGGGTAAGACACTGAAGGGGAACAAAATTCAAGTTTACATGTTTTTGCATTTTTCCAGATAGCAAGTTTAAGGGGGTAAACCATTTCCCATACATTTTTGGCGATTCCTAATGAAAATTTGGCGCGTCGGGGGAAGGTCATGGTAAATTCGGATTCGGGCTGTAAAGATACATCGATTTGGACTTGAAAAAAATGTATTTAAAATTCGAATTAATTTCCCATCTCGACGAAAAAAATGGCTTCACTGAATCGTCGATCGTTTCTTTTCTGCCTCGATTTATAACTCTATT
The DNA here is from genome assembly GCA_964007375.1 of Ophion obscuratus. Classification (NCBI taxonomy): domain Eukaryota; kingdom Metazoa; phylum Arthropoda; class Insecta; order Hymenoptera; family Ichneumonidae; genus Ophion; species Ophion obscuratus. The sequence goes on along the minus strand of OZ023320.1, from coordinate 32,228,893 downwards.
CTGTGCTCAGTATCTTCGTCATCGTTTTCTCTTCAAAATTCCGTTTGATTTGATTTATTAAGCTCCGATTATTTTTCAATTGTTTGCAGAATTTTAAAGTCCCTTCGTTTTGCCTCCTTGTCGGCCATCGTTCAAGCGCATTTTTCGGTAGAAAAAATTGAGCCTTTTTTGCCTAAAATATGACGACTATTCGTTCGGCTAAAAAATCGTCAGATAATTGTTAATAACAATAGTATATTACGACCCTAGGCCCGAAAGTTGGATTTCCTGGCATGTGCGATATAAAGGCCGAGGCGAAGCCGAGGCCTTCATATCGCACATGCCAGGGCATCCAACATTTGGGCCGTGGGTTGTATACTATTTTTCTTGATCCCGTAGCCGAAAGTACGGGCCTAATTAATGTATGTAATTCCGTGCAATTAATGCTGTCATTCGTGCTGTCAGCTGTCATCTGTTGGCTGTCAGCCGGCCATCTCGTGAAATGCAATGAAGCTGTCGTTCTCGCAGGGAGGCGAGCGAAAGGGGGAGGGGGGATGCCCGCCCGACTTTTGCAAGACCGAGGCGAAGCCGAGGTTTTGCTGGTCGGGGCGGGCATTGAAAACATCAAGATAAAATAAAACCAACATTACTAACATAAACATCAAATCAACGAACCAAGAACCTTCTGATAAGGATTCTTCCATTTTTTTTTCGACACTTGAACGAAATTCTTCGCGAGACCACGACACGACTTTGACAGGAGCGAGCACAAGATAAAAGAATAACGTGCATACGTAAATATCGCCGGCCGCGAAAATCCTGTCAGAGCGAGCGGTCGTCAGCCGGCCACGAAAAATGCTCTTCCCAGCCTGAAATGCGGCCGGAAAGTGCGTACTTTCGGATAGGGGAGCAAGAATATTAACTATGCAATATAACAAAAAAAATCCTACGTACTTCCATAGACAATGTATTTTTCAAGATATATTCAACATTTCAAGTGAATCGGTTGAAAATTGTCTGAGTTATGTTTCCGGCCAACTTACAAAATGCAGTTTTGAGATAAACGCTGCATAGCCGCCATTTTGAAATTGATCGCTTCAAAAAAATTATTGTATACAGTACAGTATACTGATATGTATGATGAACACCCTGTTTGTAATCTCGATTTATTTTGTCGTTTTTCTGACAAAAATCCCCAAAAAGCCTATTTTTTCGGTCTCCAGAGTGACCTAACCTCTTAAACAGCCATAAAGCCGAAAGTCCATCCCATCCCTTCGAATCCCAAAAATATAAAAGACACAAGTCACATATGCATCTCTGGCAGGAGGCAGGGCTTCGACATGACAGTAGTCGCGAATGAATTTTCACCGTATTGTTGAAGCACGCAAAGCTTGAGCAACAGCACCGATGTTACCGTGAAATGACTGAAGAAATATCCGTCGTAGTTCGCAACTGCGCGTTTCCTCTTGGCTGCGCATCGTAGGAATACTAGACCACATAGAGGCTGCGCGCGTATTCGACGACAGCTCGTCCGTTGGAAGCCAGTAGTCGCGGTACGGGACAAGGGCAACCGGGTGGAAATCCGATGTACCAGCATCTCGGAAGCCGTCGTCGTCTCTTAGCCAACTTGCAAATCCTTACTAGTGCAGTGACAGTCTCGTGAGGTGGGATAAGGGAATGCAAGATGGAGCGAGTGAGAGAGATACGTATATTATAGCCAAGCCCACAAGAGTGCATGTAAAATGGAGAGAGAACGGAGAGACACTTCAGTTTATCCATATTAATGCTTCCAATTAAGCTTTAGGCATCCGAGTTTCCTCCCCTCTCGTTGCTCCTCAATCCTCCTAACTGCCTTCAACTTCTCGCGTCTGGGATCCCCTGTTACGCTGCTCCATGTTTATGTACAGACGGTGAATATGTGCACCGGTATTATCTTTACGTGTATTCACAGATATTTTGCCTTGCATTTGCCTCGATATTGGGTAGTAGTCAGTAAACGGGAGCAACGTATACGTTTGAGCAGGTAACGCATCATAGACGATGTCTTTCACAATATATTACGTCTGTTACATGTTCACTGTTCGCCATATGGTCGTAAAATTAATCCTCACCGTGCATGAAGGACCTCTACATTTAGTCAGTCAACAGGAAACGTGCAACTATATAGAATAGTGCAATGTGGGGTAGCACATTAACTATTATCTTTTATCTGGATTTTAGGTAGTAGATAATAGATCATACAGAATTACTGTATATTATTGGAGATAATGAATCATCTATTATCTGCTGTATATTATATATCTAGATAATAGATCATATGCAACTCATAATCGAGAATACGTAATACCTTGTCTATAATCTTTAATATATTGTTTAGATTGAAGTAAGATACACTAGATATCAGGTAATCTATTATCTAGATAATTGATTAAGCTGACTGGAGTACTATATTAACTGTTATCTTTTATTTGGATAATAGATAGTAGATAATAAATAATACAGAAATACTTTCTATTAATAGAGATAATGAATAATCTATTATCGGCGGTATATTAATTATATATCTAGATAATAGATAATGTGCAACACATAATCGAGAATACCTAATAACTTGTCTATAACCTTTTATCTATTGTTTAGATTGAAGTCAAATACACGAGATATCAGATAATCTATTACCTTGTTGTAGATAATAGATAATATGCTACGGTTAATCGAGAATACCTCATAACTCTGTGTTTTTCAACGTGTGGGCCGCGACCCCCAGGGGTCGCAAAGTCTGGGGTCGCGGTCGCAAGCCAGGTAAAAGTAAAAAGCAAGGTTTATAGGTCCTATACTATAATAAAAATACAACAATTGCAGGGAGAAGGCTGTGCCTGTTTACTTTTCAATAAATTGTCGAGTCGTGGTTCTGTTTTTGAGACGCAAATAACCATATCATTTTCTAATTGGAGCCTATTTCTCTTCTTAGTTTTTATGTTCACCATTGAAGAGAACGTTACATTCCAGTAAAAGAGACGAAAGCCCAGTAAAAAAGAGAAAACCAAAAAAACATTAAAAGAAAAGTTGTTTGGAATAATAAAATACGTATAAAGTTGTCTGACTTCCAAGCCCCTATCTTTGAAAATAGCCGGGAAAACAGAGAAATGCGAGAGCACCACTGGCCCAGACAAGGACGCAGCGATATGTCTACTCCGCTCGCACACGCATCAATCTCGAATTTTATAATAGTTTTTGTGCCGCTATTTTCAAAGATAGGGGGTGGGGCGTTCGATAACTTTATACGTATTTATTATTCCAAACAACTTTTGTTTGAAATATTTTTCGATCGGACTCTGCATTATCGAGATACGGCGATTTTTGAGTTTTCAACCCCTATTTCTTAGGGTTGGGGCGAGTTTAGGGGCAACATTTCATTGGGGTTACTTTCAGTATGCAGCCATCTAGCTTCAGTCAAAAATTCTAATTCTATGCTAAAAGTGCTGGGTTTTCGTCTCTTTTACTCGACTATTAGTTCATATCGGTGAAAAGTGGCACTAATAATTTCAAAGCTTCCCTGCCAGCTCAGGGGGAGGGGGGTCGTCAGAAGTTTTTTACTTGTAAATGGGTCGCGTATTCAAGAAGATTGGAAAACACTGTAATAACTTGTCTATAATCTTTTATTTGGTGTTTAGATTACATTAAGGGACATTAGATATCACATAATCTATTATCTAGATAATAGATAAAGCTGATCTATGGTTGCGCTCACCAATAAACCATTTCTATATGCAAATTAATATTTCTTTCGATATCATATGCTAAAATTATTTCCTTTCGTTTGACCGATTGAAAGTAGCGCCTTTATGCATACAAGTTTGTTTTCCAAGCCTTTTGGTAATTTACCGAGCGCTATCGAACTTGCGGGCAAACCGTGCCGGTTAATAGCGTTACGAGGGGTCGATTTTTTTTCAATTCAAGAGGTGTTTTGTCGCAATAAGAGGTGGTTTCATTCGCAAGCTTTTTTTTAAATTTGTGAGTCTTAAAAATAAAGAAACGGAGTAGTGAGGTACGAGCAGGAATGAAAATCGTTTGATCATAGCTTTTAAGTTGTATGAACGTCCCGACTAGAAATTTCGAACCGGCAGCCTGAAGACTGATCAGGCCGCTATCAAGCTGCGGTCCGTAATACCGTAGCACGTCTGATGAGTGCCGGATATCCCCCGAACCAGTGCAATCTTAGTCCGGGCCTTCCCGACTAGAAATTGTGCTACGCAGCAGACTAGGGCCGCATCCGGCATGCCGTATTCCGTACTACGGCACTTTGCAGGCCGCCGTATCAGGGCTTCAACAGGCGTGAAACGCTTTTTGCATCCGGCCCTGATGCGGATGCTGGTTACGGACCTGGTCAGTATACCCTTGCAGGCTCTGATCCGGCTGCCGTATCTATGCCTGAAATGACAAATAAAAACAATCCAAAAATTATGAATAAAAAAATTCTGTTAGTATCATTTGTTTCCATATACCTTATTTATGTTCCTGCTCATATGATAATTGAATTAAAACATTATTCTGCCTTGTTAAAGTTTTTACCTACCCTCGGGATTGAACCCATGCCTTCTTATTCTAGAGCTGGGCGCGCTACCTATTTAGCCATCCTAACACATGTGTAAACTTTCTTCTTTTCTTCCCTATCTTTATCAGTCTAATTATATTCTACAGAATGTCAATAATTTTATGCATGATGTTCAAAGTTACATAATTGCAATGTAACAATAATTATATTTTTACCGCTGAATTTTTTTTTGCCCATTTAGAGCCTTTGCACACGGTGTATTTTCTACACGCAGACCACGCGATACAAACGCGACACACACATGATCTATATGCGTTTTTCAGTCCAAAAAGCGTGTGGATCATGTGTGTATTGCGTTTGTATCGCATCATCTGCGCGTAGACAATACGCCATGTGCAACGGCCCTTAGGCTGTAAAAACAACTCACATGCATGTAATTTGGACAAAAATAGTAAATTCGCTTTTATATATATATATATAAGAATAAAAACGAATTTACTATTTTTCTATTCACAAATTCGTGCATTTTCCATGTTCGATTGTGTATAAACATGGGCTAATTGTTTATGTACAAACGAACTGAAGCGATATTATTCAATAATACATCATTCCAAATATTCAATCATTCAAAATTCATAAAAATAATATATATGTATGGATGTATATATATATATATGTATATATATTAATCAGTCATTTTAAGTTCTGCCATTAAGAATATTTTGAATGATGTATTATTAAATAATATCGTTTCAGTTCGTTTGTATATAAACAATAAGCCCATGTTTATTACCTGCTCGCAGAGTGTAGATTATTCGAATTCATGCGGTTTATATCGCAGACGTGAATGCAACCTAACCTCAAAATCTTGATTCGCCAACTACGTCTATGGACGCCATATTACGGCGACATACAGGCTACCGTACTTCAGCCTGTTTAGGGTGCCCCCTCGCGTCCGTACTGAGATGCCACCGATCTGGTCCACCCAAGGCACATACCAGGCCTGCCGTAACCTCGCGTCCATGGATGCCATATTCCGGCGACATACAGGCTACCGTACTTCGGCCTGTGCAGGGTGCCTTCTCGCGTCCGTACTAAGGCCCTACTGATCCGGTCGGCATCCGGCACAGAGCCGGCGTGCCGTAACACGGTGTTCATGGACGCCATATTACAGCGGCATACAGGCTACCATATTTGGCCCTGTTCAGGGTGCCTACTCGCGCCCGGACTAAGTTTCCACTGGTTTGGGGGACTTCCGGCTCTGATCAGACATGCCGTATTACGGTAGCTTGATAGCGGCCTGATCAGACTTCAGGCTCCCGGATCCAAATTTCTAGTCGGGCGCATTGATAATCCACATTCTCCCGAGAATTATGAAAATGTGGTAGACCTTGCATACCCTCCAGTATATTTGAACTACATTAGTCTATATTTTTCACAAGCTTCATAAACAATAGGAAACCCCAACACCGATTTTCGGGATTCTCTTAAGTCTGGGCAGTTGAGGAAATGTCTTCATTATTAAATATCTCGTTCCACGACCAGCCTTCCTTTTCGTTCCCTATGCTATGATTTCGGTCAAAGGGTTCCGTATGGGAAAAACTTTGCGATCTTCGAAATAGCTCACCTATACGTTGCTCACGAGCTTGTGTGTTTTTTTCTTGCTATTAAAAGTCAACGATGCGGTGGAAGCAGAAAAAAGAGGATCAAGGATAGTGAAAGTCTCCGTTTGTGTATGCCTTATGGCGAGAGTGGAAACGCGCTCTGAATATTCCTCCGCGAACCTCGAGAACTATTTGCCTGTGCTGCCCGCAAAAGAGGCACGCCAACTCTGAATCCAATAAAGTTTTTTTCTTTTCATATTCAATCTTTCGTCTGTGACCCACAAGGCGGAGCAAATATATATACATACCCCTATATATATATATATATATATATATATATATATATATATATATATATATATATATATGCTTCCATGAATGATAAAGCACGTTTGTCTTGCTTCTTGGCTGTAATTCCTATTGAAATTGCCAGTTATGTATAGAAAGGTCGAAGAGCTATGAAAAGAGGGCGCAGATGAAAAAGAAGGATGAAAAAGCAGAAGAGATTGGGAATGTTCTACAAGAGTACGGTTCATCCTATCTAAAAGAAATTCCTTTGACTCTGAGTTTCATTAGCTGAACTCGTAACCTTTTATTTCACCCTACTTTTTGGCGCTTTACTTCTGCTCCGTCTGCGAGGCGTATCGTTACTAACACCTCTAGAAAAGTCTATCGGTAAACTCAATTTTGATGTTAACCACCACCACGGCATATGAATAAATTATTCTACGTATCGTGTTCTGTATTCATTCTCTAGGATCGAACAGTACACCACAAATTTGTGTTCCAAATTTGCAAACAATTCGCGACGAATGATTCGTAAATTTTGAGTAATCAATGTTTGAACATTTATGATTGCAGGTACCAGCCAAGGAACATTTTTCATCCAACCACCCAAAAACTGACGGATCTAATCAAATGGTAAGCTTGCACAAGAAACTGATACCTACAGAAATAAAAAATATCATTCCCAAATTCGATTAGTAGTCTCTGCTTTTCGTGAGCTTGAACTGCCTTACGTAAGAGCTGAGCGTATAGAAACTCCGTGATTTTCCGTCATCCCTAACAAACGGATACAGATGAAAATATCCCCAAATCCAGTTGAAAAAATGGCACGTTTGGAATCAATACCAGAAGTGCCGAGTACTATGGAAAACATTGTTTCTTTTTTGGGAACGTTGCAGACTGTACCTCCTTTTCCAAGAATTTTGGGAAATCGATAGCCGCGCATGCACATGTGTTTGAGAGAGAAAAAAAAGCGAAAACGTTCAGCACTGCGTTGCGGGTCAAGTTATATCCCCTAAACGTATCGCGTTGCTCTGGGCACGACGCGTTCAATTGCTTCGGGCATTTCTGGCTGAGTATTTCTGAATTGTACGAGCTTGGTCGATTCCCTCAGAAATACAGGCTTCAATTGCTCGCTCACCACACCATGCAAACAAACTCCGATTCCACGCTTCGGGAAAAAAGCATTTCCCGTTTTTCGGAACTTTTTAAGCGTCGTGTCTACGTGGCTCACGTAACCCCAAGCAAATAAGCAATATGTATCGATTTTTGTGATGTCATGCGTTTCGTTATTCTCGTTTCTTGAACTGAAGTATAGATGTACCGCCGCAAAATTCATTTGCTCCTCGCATTGTACAATGTTTTTCATGTATTCATTATTGTAGCGAAAAATTGCAATTTCAATTGCGTCTAATGCCATTATTGTTAGTATTGTCGCAGCAGTGCACAATTGCCAGTGAGATCCAATTGCGCAGTGATTATCTCTCCGCGTCTCTATGAAAATGCTGATGATGATACCTCTCAGAAACTGGCTAGGATCATTCTCGTTTATGCTCGCTCGGCTTTCTTCGCTTTCTGCCTCCTAATTTTCACTCTCCGGCTTCACTAATCGCTCCATCCGTCACGACGGTGTTGGCAGTGTACACTCGAGGAAGCCAGTACCGGATCGTTTTACTCTCAGATCTTCCTCTTCTTTACAAATACCTGAATTGTTTGCCAGTGGAGATAGAATGTAGTCCATTATGAAAGGTTTTGCACCCTCCATTACCAGCGTACTCAAGTTCGTTTGTTCTAAGCGAACGTTTCCGAAACATCACATAATTATCCAATGCTACACAGATTACGTTTTCAATTTTACAGGTAGATGAACAAACAAGTTACAAAGTCTAGTGGATTATATGGTGAAACAACAATTGTCTATTTTAGCATGTCATCGGACACTTAAAGGTTTGTAGCTCATTGAAAAATAAAGTGGGGTACAAATAAGTAAAACTGCATTCTTATTGCTAGTGCTACCACAACGATGACAGTTAAGAATTTGTTTGATTGGTACTTGTTCTTGATTAATATTTTCTGGCTAACTTCCGTTTAATCCGACTATACGTTGTTGGTCCTCGGAGTCGTGTCGGAGACAAGTTCTCAATTTGGGTCTTACAGGTGTCTCTCCAAATAGAAATTGCGTTTAGTATGGTCCTTGCAAGTTATCGTATATACTGCGTTAGCTGGTTGTTGGTCGTGAGACACCGGTCCATTGCAGCTTCTTGCTCATTGTCGCCTTGTGCTATACACAGTCGAACTACGAGTTTCTTGAGCAAACGCAGAGAACATTGAAACTCCACTTTAGTTTCGAATATATCAATAGTACCGCTGGTGAACGAGCGTCAACCAAGATTACCTGGTCGACCCTCTTTCCTGAAGGCGGACCCCTGGCGGGGCTCGTGAGGGTTTGTCGCATTGTCCGTCGCTTCATCCGCTTCCATTATTGGCGGCGCTATCAATAGTCGTTTCCATCTTAAGTTTCCAGTGCACCTGGGTTTTTCACTGTTTCTACCAGAATGTTGTCTCTGGGTTCCCTCTTCGCTCAAAGTTAATGGCGAATCTAACTTCTCATTTTGTCCTCATAGCTGTTCTTATTTCTTGCCTCGTCGACGCAGTCATATATGTATTTTACCTTTCTGGCAAACGACTACAAGGTTGACAGACGAGCACGGGGTTTTGAGGGGTCTATGAGATCAACCTTTAGTCATCTTCTATTTCCACCGGTATTTCGAGAATCGGAGCTTCTCAAGCAGACGTACCACACGTCAAACATGTAGTCTAAAAAAGCATGAATGCCAGTTACGTATGATGCGAATGTGTACCCGTCTTCATTGGAGACGGAATACGTCGGAAGTTAGGTACCGGTTGATGTACGATTATGGAACATGGACGTTGTTATAGCACAATGGCGAGGTATAGGATATCAGTGGCATTGAGAACCTGTAAAGCTCCGAATAGGATCAAATATGAGGAATTCGTCCAAATCGTATAACACCATCCTGTGCTGAACAGGGTATCCACACGAGATACCGTAGTACATGCTGGGGATTGAATTGATGCAGGATAACCAAGATGTCGATGCGAGATTATCGGCCTCAGCTTTGGCTCTCTGGTATCTCTTGTGGTCTTCGCTGGCTTTCTCGGCTGCCCGGCTGCTTCCGAGCGATAGGAGACGGCTCCGAGCTATGTACGCTGTACTCCAAACAATCTTAGTGTTACGTGCCTCTCAGTATGCCTACTAGGTAACACGTCGCACTTTGCCCGCATTAAAGGCATAGTTGGCGGTATTGTTAGGACCCCGGGTTACATTATACCTTGACAGAATCAACGTACGGTTTGGAGATACATTGTTCGCGATAACCTGCTTCTCCACTATATGACGACACGAGATACTTTTTGCCGATTGGATGCTTCTAGTCTCGGAACAGATAGAAATACACGCTCACATGCAAGCTTTCGTAATATAGAACCACCTTGGTTTCTCATACCAGGTATCACAAGAACTTCTCGTTCTTCATCAATCATCGGGTAATTTTTCTATAATAGTCCATTCCCTGTTCGACCAAAGCAAATTTCAAATATCTACGTTATGTTTTTGGTCATTTAGTAACGCGTGATGTATTCGAACAGGTGAAAGCATGATAAAAGCCACGTAACGGTGGAGAATATCACACTCTCCCATCTATAAATAATATATTAAGCCTCTGATTAGCCCTGGCCAGGTTCACTAGAGGATCTGTTACGGATTTGGCCAATCCCATGGATCACATCATAAGCACATGATCCACAGGAAGCGTAAGCTCAACCTATGTCCATTTCCCGCATTAGGGCAAACAAATTTGCGGGGCTTTCTGGAAGACCCAAGAATGAAATCCATTGTAGATAAGCGCATCACTTCAGATCTCCACTGGGCTTAATTAGCGGTTCGCGTATGAAATTGCGGTCGTGAGATATGAGATATGCATAGCATTCTACCTAGTAGTCCGTTGGCTCTGTATATATCGGATTTCCGCTTAAGCTATATCGGCATTTCCGATCGATACTACATCATTGTTAAATGCGGTTTAGCTAGCATAGCCCACTGTATTGTTAGGGCGTCATCGCATATGAATAGCAATGATTCTTGAATGATCTGCTATGAACGCTGCGTCAATTTGCTTCGACATCACAACGTCCCTGTTCTTCTTGCGAGATGGAACAAGAAGTGCGGCGTTAAACAAAATCTTTGTCGCGTTGAAACTGTGCTTAGATCCATCTATCGCAGTGTGTCCTTTAACGACTAATATACATGTATCTGCTCCATCGTTAACCCAGCTGGATCGAGCTTACATAATAATGCCCTCCGGATTGAAATGAATCACAATCGTTATCGGTAAGTATCATCGGCACCACCCGCCTCCTGCAAAGTTCAACAATGCGTTATCCCTTCAGTGGCACCGATCATCACTTTACGGTCTTCATGGCCATTTGTTGAAGAATTACAATTCCCAATCGGACCGCATTTAGGTAGGTTCAGATTATTGTACTTACACCTTATCAACGAGAAAAACGGAGGTATGCTTTCCACACTGACATTAAAGGTGTGCATTATTTCCGTACTTGCACGTAACGGTACGTAAGTTTTTTGTCGTACTCCGCGTTATATTTTAAGAAGAAGATGGAACTCCACCGATCGCTATATCTCTCCTTTTTACTATTTTATTACGACAGGACGAAGATAAAAGCCCTTCCCAACATTTTGCCCATATATCCGGTTGAAAAGATAATACCCATAGCGAAATGTTGCAAGGGAAGCCTACAGGAGATGTCGGATTTGCTGTTACATTCAAGATTTACAGAGGCTTCTCCGCGTTCTCTCAATACCTTGAATACTCTATCTCTCTCTACCTCTCTTTCTCTTTCTCACACATACACCTCCGAGGAACTAGAAGCGGAGTAGTGGCGAGCGGGGCCAAGTGAAAAGTGGGATGCTGTAGAGAAACTACATATAGGTACTCGTATAATTAGGTATACAGATAGCACGCGAGTAGATGTTTCGAAACATCACCAGGCGTAAGAAGTTCAAAGCATCCAAAGGAAGATGAGTGGGACCTGTCTATGTCAAGTCAAAATGGAATCGCATTGGGAAACATTGTTTATTTAAGTACGTGATTCATACTAACAATTTTCATACTACCAATACTGGCATACTAACCATTTGCCACAGATTTCATTATTGTGTTAATATGAGAGAGCAGAACATCGTATCGTAGAAAGTGAGCATTTTGAATTATTTTTCCGTGTTATACGTCGTTATTTGCAGAATATAAGAGTTTCCCCGCTGAAATTGTTTGTAACGAGGATGGTCGATGGAAAACCCGAAACCTCTGTAGATCGAGGATGGAGCGAATCACGAAGCTCTAATTTAGTGTCGATTGACACTTCTATACCTATTGACAATGAATTTCATTTCCACTGATAGATGCGAGCTCATTGATGTAGAGGTTTTCAACACACGTGTTCTATGATCGCTGTCCTAAGAAATGTTCACATCTGGCGATTGGGTTTGCCACACAACCATAAAACGTACTCGATAAGGAAAGCAAAAGTGGAAGCCTGAAATTCCCGCGAGGCAATCCTTCAAACGTGAATAACTTATGAGAAGTCAGTGTGCAAGTTACTATTCTTACTTTCGGATCTGGTATACAAGACCAAATGTTTGAGCTCGTTGCTGCAACATTCACGAAGTCTTTAATTATTCCTTTCACCCTTGAAATTCTCCAGGGTTCTCGAAAGATCGCAGCCCCGAAGCTGCAATTGGGCAAACAAGTTAGTGTCCGAAATGTTGTTCGGAACACTTTGCAACAGATATGTCAGTGGTCGTGCACGTGGAACGTCGCTTATTCCAGGCTTGGGGATTTCCAAGGATGCTGCCTGCAGGACAAGCTTGGCTCATGGATTTTCAGGTTTATACATTTTGCAAGAACGTGTCCTTGATAGCAACACGAGTTACATGCGTTGGCAATACAAAACCTATTAACCCCAAACAGTTATATGATCGTGTAACGTTTTCGATGCCACCGGTATGCCCACCGTATCGTGGGGATAAGGCGCTCCTGTAGATGAGGATGTCAAGTTACCTTCGAACACGTCCAGCTTGCTTGGTGTTGCACGTATACGTGCCTCTAAAACCGCTTAAACACCCCGCTACGATCGTATAACCGGCGACCCTATCTTCGGTTCGAACATTTCCGGTATCGAAGCTATTCGTTCTCTCTCTCTCTCTCTCTCTCTCTCTCTCTCTCTCTCTCTCTCTCCCTGTACCTACACTCAATTCCCGTTAACACGATTTTACGAAGCACGAAACTCCCTTGGCTCTACACCGAGGAATTAATGGTCCGAGTATCCTGGTGAATAGAATAGTATATTCCAACCGCAGTTGAACACGTTGCGGTTGAAACACGTAAGCGCGGAAAAACCGCATACAAGTAGAACACCAGAACCTTCGCTCCGTCAACAGGTTTTATCTTTTTTCTATATTTTATGAAAATGCACTTCGAGTATACAAAGCATTAAAGGGCATAAGCATACGTTGTTCATCGGCTGGTCATCAATTTCCGTCGATGTATTCGCACTGTGACTTTGACAGATTATTTTTCGATACGCCTTACACCAAGTAATTGGATCGTTTTTCCGTTGGTCGAAACTCCCCAAATGGTTGATTAACCGAGAGAAGAAGCCGAGCCAAGATAAACACAGGTGGAAGAAGACTGATCGCATCGTGGATTAAGACCGAGCTGGAATATCCTTCACCCCAACAAGCAAGGAAACTGTACTTGCGATAAACGCGCGCAACGGTGCAGGATATATTTTTGGTTGCCACTTTTCCACTTATCTAGCCGGCAACCCCTGCATTTCTTCCTCCCTTTCCACTCTCCTGCAGCTATTACTCGCTGTTGGCAACCACCCTTTTTGCGGCCATTCACGGTAATCACCTGCCGAGCCTGATACGAGAAATCTCCGCGCGTACGTGTTGCTCCTCCATTCCAGTATTATTATGGCAATGCGAGTCTTACCTTTGGCATTCGGAACCATTATTTCAGTATAATCCCTTATTTCTCATACCTATTACTCTCTTTGTACCTTCTCAACGTTTTGGGTCAACGTATAGGGAGGAAGCAATAGTGACCCAACGATATCTCCGCTGTCCCGAAAATCATTTCTTTTATCCATTTTATTGTTTTCTTTGAGTCGCTTATCTCCAGCTTCATTTCCGTTTTTGGCCCTCCATTATCTCCGTGAGCAATATTCACGATTTCTTCGATCCGTTTGAGCAGTCAGTGCATCCAAAGGTAATGGACAAACCAAACACCGTGGTCGTCCCAGAGAGGCATGTGCATCCGTCGTAACACAATTTCCAACTGCGCATTTTCGGACATACATTGACCATACGTCGTGTACGACTTGGAGAAATTACCGTACCGGGACTAGCTGTTTGTAACAGAATCGACAGGCATCCGTAGCAATATCACTGTGGGTGGACGAAGCGAACGCATGTGCATCGAAAGCTCCGATAATACGTAGATACGTACCATAGATCCTAGTAACGTTCATACGTTGTTGGCGTTGTATGTTGAATTATAGGAGTGCGTTTGTTAGCATTGGGGTGCGTATATTACTCTGTTTCGAAGATGTATAGGTAGCATTCCTGATTCACAGTGAGAAACAGTGTCTGATTAGGCTTTATCGATAAAACATTCTCGGATTCCTATATGAGCCAAGTCCTTTTTAGCTGAGTCACGTCCATTTAAATCCATCGACCTTCTTTCAGTCTCAGCACCGCAGTGTGAAATGTAATTTCCCGAAAATTTGTTCCAACAAATTCAGATTAGAGTTTTCCCCTAGTATAAACGACTTTGATCGTACACACAAAGCCCGCGTAGTCTATCGATCACAACGTTGGAATTCTTTTCACATTTCAGTCAACGATCCATAGATTGTTCGTGCGAAGATGAAAATAATGAGATTTTTAAGCACGCCAAACAAATTAACAAAAAAAACCGAAGAAATTTGGAATATTTTCAATACTTTGATTACCGACCGCAGGTTATGTGTGCAAATATGCAAAATGGGATTTTTCTGCGAGCTCGGTGCTTCACATATTGCCTATATATTTTATGACAAATTATCCAACGTGTAGTATATAGCTCCTGAGAAAACATGGATCGCAGGATAAGTATGGTCCAGATAAAGACAAACTAATCTTCGCACAATTTACGGTCTGCACAAAATCCAATTAGTACAGTCGTGCTGTCGCTGAAAACGCCGTAATCGGGAAAAATTAGAAGAAGGCCAGTTTTTTGACAGGTGATTCTGTGAGTGCCGCAGGTGCTAAATCGAAGTTTGCCTAAAAATCGGGGTGCAGGTTTTTTTTAGGGGATGAAGGAGGATGGGGGTAGATTGATGCCAAACTACAACCCCTACGAGGTCGGCGCCGTGAGACAGAATGTTCAGAAAAATCTGGGTTTTAGTTTTGTCCACAGCGCCGAAGTCGTGGTAGTTCATTTTAGGGGTGAAAAAGTGGGGTGAAATTTTGAGAAATCAGTTTTAATTCAATAACTCTTTAGGATAAATTCGTACACTTTTTGTTCAAATGGGAACGTTGTAGCCCCTGAAAAGACGCGGCGATCGAGTATTTGATCATCATCCAATAATATCGTCAGCCCTAAAAAAATTGTTGAAATACCAAAAGAAATTGTGTATTGAATAACTCAAAAACAATCTATTTTTCGGGTATGATTTAAATGTACGAAATGTAGAGAATAATTTTCTCTATATTTTCGTTTCTATGGACCACCCTTGAATTTTATTTCTCCCAACACCTCTCGAGGGTTAAAAATAAAAAATGCAATTCTGGGAAAACCATTGACCGTACGAATTCGCCGTCGTGGAACAATTTGTAGCTTGAGCCATCAGCTACATTTTTGTTCATAGCGCCAAACTCGTATCTCTTTATTTTCGGTCAATAGTTTTCTCAGAATTTCATTAGGAATTTTCAACCTCCGAGAGGGGTTGGAACAAGCAAAATTCAAGTGTGGTCCATAGAAATGCAAATATAGAGAAAATTATTCTCTACATTTAGTACATTCAAACCATCCCCGAAAAATCGATCTTTTATGAGTTATTCAATGAACATTTTTTTGTTGTTTATAGTTTAACAATTTTTTTGGCGTTGAAGACATTATCGGAGAGGGATGATCAAATGCTCGATCGACTTGTCTTTTCAAGGGTTACAACGTTCCCATTTAAACAAAAATTTTATGAATTTTTCCGAAAGAGTTATCGAATTAAAACTGATTTTTCAAATTTCACCCCACTTTTTCACCCCCAAAATGAACTTCCATGACTTTGACGCTGTGGACGAAAATAAAGCTCGGATTCTTCTGAAGATTTTTAGTCCCGGCACCTACCTCGTAGGGGTTGTACTTTGCCATTAATCCATCCCCATCCTCCTCCATCCCTTAAAAATCCCTGCACCCCGATTTTTAGGTAAACTAGGACTTAGCACCCGCGGCACCTACCAAATCACCTGTCAAAAAACTAGCCTACTTCTAATTTTTTCCGATTTCAATTTACAGCACGACTGTACAACATGGCAAAATCCAACATATAAAAGTTGCAGAACTCCAAGGGGGGATAAAATATCCTTTTTCGCCAGCAATGCCATTCACAGGCATATTTATAAAACAAAGGCACAAATATCACAGTACATTCAATCGTCTCCAAGCCAGCTGAGTCGCCTACAGTTAATTATTGTTCGTAATACGATACGAGTTGAACCGTCGATGTGCAAATAGATCAGCGGTTGTGGCGAATCTAGGTAAATAAACACGTTTCACGAGGCGAACGTTGAAAATAATATATTCACCGGCGTGTGTATTTTTCCTTTGAAAATACTCGATTCCTGGCAGCATATATCATATCGTAAGTTGTTTCAGTCCGTGTTGTACGAGAATGCACACTCCATACCTGGTTATGCGGCACTGTAATATATCGTTGCGAGATTGGTATGCAAACGTGCATGAAGAATATGGATTTTACTGGATGATTGAGAATGCATCTTCCGCTTTTGTACCTTTAGGTGACCATGGGTATGTGAAGTCTCACGCGATTCCTATTCCACATTTGAGGTCGAAGACCTCATGGAATATTGGGGGAAACGAGTGTGAAACTTCGGTATTTCTTGGGCCTTCGTGTGTTCCGAAATATCACCAGTTATATATTTCATTCGCACTTCAACAGCTATTCCAATCCTCCTCGTTGAGAAATCCGATATATTCGCGTTTGCAATCGTCGCGTCATCTGCAATCCAGTGAGAATAACAGTAAACAGTGAAATACTGATAATAAGATCAGGAATAGTCATAATAAGAAAAACAGGAATACTAATAACAATTATGAGATAGGAAAAATAAGCAAGCATTGATGATACGAACAACACATCGGTATATGAACATTTGAAGTACTTTTTTTTTCATGATCGCACAGATGACTTTGGTGCTGAATCATAAAATGTATTCGTAATTCGTATAACAAAAACGAAAATGTGCGTATTCTAAGGTAGCACAAATCAACATGCGGGGTGCATAATCAACGAAAATATCGCTGCGTGTCGATGGTCAGAGGCTACGGATACTTTCACGTCGTATTCATCTTTGCCCATTTTTGCGAAATCATTTCGAAAAGGTCTCGTAATAAAATCATTTAGCGAAATTTAACGATTATTCGGATTAATAAAAGCTCATACTGACTGTGGAGAATATATTTTCTCAACTAATTTATGAGAATATACTTTTTCGTTCCTTATTTCAAGAATGTTCATATCCCGAAAGAAATTATACGGAAGACGGAGAGTGCTGAAAAATAGTTATCACGTAAAGACCGTATCCTCCGGGTGCATCGTTCAATCTTCGAAATATAGATATATAAATATATTTTCGTAAAAGTACAATCTACACGTGCAGCTCGTAGAGTCCGCACAGTAATGGTGATTCATAGGAACTCGTTAAGGGACGTGTGCTCGACCGAGGCAACTTTGTACACGGAGTTTGGAGCCGGATTTTTTTGCCGTCTTAGTCATATACATCGCCATACCACTTTCCCCGCAAGAACGAAATTTATGGTTGCTGCCGGCAGACGGCTGTACCGATTTTACGGTTAGTACACAAATCCCAGCGGATGCAAATCGCGAATCCGCTGAAATTAGCCATTTTTTTCCCCACCTTCTTCGCTTGCTCAACCTCATTCAGCGTTGCGCCTTCTCCCACCAGTTATGAGGCTGAAAAAGCGTGTTGGAGTGCTGTTGTGATAGGGCGGGACGCGCTTTTTTCGATCAACATTTCTCGTTAACCTTATTTACCATTTTGCGTAGATCGTTCATTCTCGAACCAAGCTTATTAGTAATGCTGAACTTCCTAAACCTTCCACTTTCCATACAGAAGCATCGCTGTACACGGAAATGCGTTCAATACAATGTGTTGCGAATGGCGATCAGTTACAGCAGTGTTTTTCAACCTTCTTGAATGCACCACCCCTTTACAAGTAAAAACTTCTGCCCCCCCCCCCCCCCCCAGAGCTGATGAGGGAAGCTTTGAAATTATTAGTGCCATTCGCCACTTCCTACCTATGTGAACTAACAGTTCAGTAAAAGAGACAAAAACCCAGTACTTTTAGCGTAGCATAAGAATTTTGTACTGAAGCTAGATGGTTGCATACTGAAAGAAACCCCAATGAAATTTTGCCCCTTAACTCGCACCAACCCTAAGAAATAGGTGTTGAAAACTTAAAAATCGCCGTATCTCGATAATTAATAGCCCGATCGAAAAATGTTTCAAACAAAAGTTGTTTGGAATAAAAAAAAAGTATAAAGTTCTCTAACGTCCAACCCCCCTATATTTGAAAACAGCGGCACAAAAACTATTAGAAAATTTGGGGTCGATGCGTGTGCGAGCGGAGTAGACATATCACCGCGCTCTTGTCTGGGTCAGTGGTGCTCGCGCGTTTTTTCCCGCTATTTTCAAAGATAGCGCATTGGACGTCAGATAACTTCATACATATTTTATTGTTCCAAACAACTTTTGTTTGAAACATTTTCGGGTTTTGTCTCTTTTACTGGACTATAACGTTCTCGTAAATGGTGACATTAAAAACTAACAAGAGAAATAGGCTCCAATTAGAAAATGATTTGGCTTTTTGCGTTTCAAAAATAGAACCACGACTCGACAACTTATTAAAAAATAAACACTCACAGCCTTCTCACTGAAACTGGTATTTTTTTTATTTATTGTAGTGTAGGACCCAAAACTCCGCTTTTTACTTTTACCTGGCTAGCGACCGCAACCGCCGAGCAAGACTCTGCGACCCCCCTGGGGGTCGCGACCCACACGTTGAAAAAGACCGAGTAACAGAATGATCAAGGTAGTGCGTATTGCCTGAAAAAAATAGGTGTATATCCTTCAATGTTGATGATGGCCCCTATCATCAACATTGAAGGATAAACACCTATTGCCGCGTCAATGTCGCAACTGGATACTCTTGTCACTTTCCCAGCAATCTTGATGTATTCGGGCCGTCACATAAACCGCGAATATGGACAATTGTTCTCGTACATGTGATCTCCACCGGAGTTGTAAATTTCGACCGTATACGCGGTAGGGTCGTAACAGGCCCGAGCCTGTAACATCACTAGTAGATTGTGGCTATCGGTCACCAGCTATATATTCGTTCGATATAGGAGTTCTGGAAGGCGCTAGGCCAGCCTTGTATACCTGTCTCATGCATATTCATCGAGACGTGGGCGTATCGCGTCCCGGGGGAGGGTTTTGGTGTCACAGGTATTAGGTATCCACTTGTATATATAGTTCCGAGGCTTTCGCTCGTCGATATCGATAGTATACAATCTAGTGCTCGAGGGTTGGATTTCTTCGTAACGGTACATATTTGCTGTACGAGAGAACAGAGAAGGAATCGAATTTGCTAAAATGGAACGGAAGGAAAGCGATTGGCTCTCGTCGACTTTAAGCTGGAGATCTTAGTATGCATATGTATACGAGTATGCAGACACGAGGAATATAGTAAGTCAGAAGTTTACGAGAGAAAATCGCAGTTGGAAAGTTCATGCGGGGATGATAGTAGACGAGGGCAGAGACCAATTTGCCATGCAAAGTCGCTGCTCTGCTCGTCACATTATTGGAAACTAGTGGAGGAGAAAAATATTCGCTTACTATCGTCGGTTGGTTGCTTCTTGCTATTCATTTTCTGAGCTTGAACGGCTTCATGGTCAATAGGTTCGAATAGATTTGCAAGTCTTCTTGCACGTGCCCATAGATTAACGCTTTATATTCAGATATTATTATTTATTTTCGATGCGTTTGCTGCAATAAATATCCTTAAGGAACTCTTTTCTGTTTTCCGGCAGTCTATTGGGATTCATGTTATTCGATACCGAGCATCATAGCAACATTTCTTTTCGTCATGTTTCTCGTGTCTTTTCCACTGGCAGTACTTTAATTGGCAGCCATATGGTATCGAGATTGAGTATGCAAACCGATATCTTCCACGAATCCAATGCTTAGTGGAAAGTGTTTGCGCTCAATTAGCGTCTACTCAGCAAATCATGGATACAGAAAATCTGCATTCATGGAAAGACAAATCGCCTGTAATAGTCTGTCAGCATCATTACATGCTCGGTGATCGGAGGACTAATGATGAGAAACGTGGACGTAAGAACTCTTGGATTTTTGTTTTCAGTTGTTGCATATTGAGTCAAACGCTTTAGGAGAGCTCTGC
Organism: Ophion obscuratus; assembly: GCA_964007375.1. NCBI lineage: Eukaryota > Metazoa > Arthropoda > Insecta > Hymenoptera > Ichneumonidae > Ophion > Ophion obscuratus. The sequence continues at coordinate 32,208,605 of OZ023320.1, read as the reverse complement.
ATCCCCGTGGTCATTAGCAACCATCTCTCGTTTTGTTACTTTGCCGGCCAGGGATTCCTCCATGTCGTTACTTGTTAAGATGAAAGGGGTCCGCAAATGCGAGAAGTTGAAGGATGTATGATGGATCTGTATTCAGCTTACTTCAAATTCTTGCTTTCGTATAAAACTAATGACCATCCAATCAGCGAAAGCATTTGCAAAGCCGAAAAAGATGACTGAGAGGCGGTTTTCCAAAGCTGCTTCAGGATAGAAGGTACAGATGATCAAGAAAGAGACCACTGAGCGTAGCTGAATTAAAAGATGTAAGGCTTCAATCTTTTAACGACTAGCTGTTGAGGTTTACATCAATGCGAACTTATTCTCTCAACGAAATAATGAACAGTCTACACCTCTCTGGGGACACCTGGTCAACCACAAATCGGCTTGTTCATAATATATCTGCTATTTCCTATATCAAAGGAAGGTTGAATCATATGGACGATGTGTATACACATATCAGCAGAATCACCTCAGGGGAAATTTGCAGAGGTATTAATTCGGTTATGGCACGGTCGAAAAATATCTAACGCATGGTGCGTCAATGAATAGTATAGCGTCGATCAGGTCACTCCACATTGGCGAGAGCATCATTCCGCAATTCTGCTAATCATGCGAAATGATGCGATTCGGAGAAATTCACACTGTTATATGTGTATCTTTATACATTCCCATGAGAATACCAGTTATGCGAAATCGCAATTTTCGGAGTAATTGATCTATGGTCCAAAGTTAATCTCATTAGTGTTTTCATCAAGGAGAAGCACATCACAAGCACACAAAGCTGAGATTGCTTCAGGTCCTTTTCGAACCATAGCTTTTGCCTTTTTCCAGAGTCCTGAACAGGGTCTACTCTCAGGCATGCTAGAAGAGGCCCCAGGCAAGCGTGCATAAGTGAAGTTAATGCGAATCAACATATCAACCAGTAGCGTTGACGCTTAATTGAAGTTTATGTCTCTCAAAAACTACATTTCAAACATTATTTTCTATCCGCTGAAAATGGCAGCGTAACGCAATTGCCCGTGAACCTGCGTTCAACGATACTCTTTGGAAATTCCACCATGTTTATTGGGTTTTCGTGCACATCCACAACCCAAGTATACTCACATTGGACATACAATGATCTACCGTAATAGCGGAAATATCGGGATCGCGGTAATCTCTCCATCTAAGGGCCTTAATCTCGTTTATCTCGGTGAAATGAAATCGAGCTTTCGCGATTGCTGAATGTCGTACTGTCGCTTGAATTAGTCAAAAGGCAGGGTTCCGCGGGTCACTATAGTGGGCACGACTTCGTCCCGATTAAAATTTAACGCCGCGGGACGAAATTGATCAACCTCATTATCGATCGATCGTCTCAAATAACGCCAATTCGTTAACTTCCTCTTCTCGATTCCACCTGTAGATTGAGCTTGTCAGCGTGGATAGAAAATCCTTCCTCCATTCATTCGCAGCGCATGTGAGTTTCAGACGGCAGCGAATCGATACGGCTGAAGCCAAATCCACGGGCATCTGTGCCGTCTCTGATAGATGTTTTCAATTTGTGCTCCCCGAATGGAAGAGCAGCTTCCCGGCAAAAATATATACGCTTGTGGGGGTGGTGGCGTAAAGCTTATGGGAGAGAACGAGAGGCATCACGCGGTGGAATTGCTACGGGAACCAGAGCTATGATTCGATATCGCCTGAGGCTCTACAATTGAGAGGCACAAGACCGCGGAACAAGTTGGCACATCGATGCTTCCCAGTCTTACGGAATGTTCAGTCCTATCGTTGGTCAAGCGAGCTTGAGGCTACATTTGCAATTAGACGTCTTCTTTGCTATTGGGGAATGATACAGATAGACGGAGAAAGATCAAGAAGACGGGCATAAGTCTTCATGACCTTTCTCTGAGGGCTAACATTCCAACAGTCTGACGTTATTGGAAATAGCGGAAGTAATAAAAAATTATCGGCGTTTCTCACATTTAGTAGGGGTGACCTAGGAGGGTTGACACAGAAGTAAGTTGAAACAGTGTCAATGTCTCGGTAGATGTGATTGTTAGCGAGCTGGCAACAATGCCATTCTTTCATTGCTACGACGCGAGCCACTTGTCAGTTCGCTCCGGTGCTCTTGCGAGTTCACTTGCGTCACATCGACACCCGCGCCAAAAAAATTGGCAAATATAAGTGTTTGAGGTATTTTTCATTAAGATGTAGTTACCTCGTTTATATATTTGATGGTATGTGATATGCATTGTTTGGAAGCTTACTAGCTTAGCATTCGATTAGTCATATTGAATATGTTGTTTTGCATTACTCTTTATGAATAGTAAGTTCCGAATCACGTGGCTTCGCATTTTTTACACCTAGGAGGGTTGAAACAAGGTGCTTTAACTTACCTCGGTTGCAGTAATGTTTTCATACGTTTATATTTTGTGGTGTGGTTTGCAAGGCTTGCACTTGTTTTATTTCAGATGCCGAATAGATATATATTAGGAAAACGGATAGAGGCACGGCGAACCGAGAAATATATGAACTCACCGCTGGAGAGGTTACTCTACGGGACGAAAGATCTAGTACAAAGAGAACGTGGAAAGTGAAGACGTGGAAGAGTATTTTTAGGTGTGTTGTATGGAATCGTATTCAAACAGCAGGCCAAATGAAAAGTAGGTGCAATGCCTGGAGTGCAAAGCATGGCCGCAGGAAACCTGCACTTGATTGGTTGGCTTTCTTGCCATAAAGTTTCTCCTTCACTTAATTTTTTGTCGGATTGAATAAAAAAGTGAGATTTAGATAAATGTCGAGGTTAAGTTTTTAAATTTTTAATAAAGTTTTCTTAACAACAATGTGTTTTGACATAATTTAGACCCATATTTTGTATCAATTCCCAGGCGTTTCAACTCACTCTCACGTCATGACCCGCCTCATCGCACCCACTCCACAAATTCCAATGAATCAATACGATATAAGAACATCGGGCAGGGAAAAGAAACCCCTTCTCGTAGTGACGAAGGTCTGCACTCCAAGAAGTACCAGGCCACTACGATATTTACTACCAGCGCAATGCCTACATGCAATACGCGCCACCCCAACCCCACGACAAATTATCCCTGGACCATTACGCTACTAGGAAATCAATTTCAGTCACCCCATCGATTGACCAAACCACCCCGCAAAACACTGTCGCCTACAGCACGTGCCCAAGCCTACAGAAGGCACCCGAATATTCTATTTAAGAACAAGCGACGCCAACAGGGCGAGCCTTGTCATAAAAACTCAAAGCACCTCGTAAACGGAAATCATATAAATTAACCAAGGAACAAAATTATATCTAATACTGGTGTCCAGCTCATATCTACAAGGAACATCTGAATAACCTTCATGAGAGCTATCAGCGACGAAATGGCGAGTTTTGTCATAAAAGTCCAAGGGTACCTTGTACATCGGAACCAGCCGAATTACCCCTCGTCCGGATTGAAAGGGAAAGAACCACTTAGTCGACGCAAAACCCGATGATATCATAGCCACCGATTGAACTGTAAAAGGAGGCATCTCTGACCCAAGTTTATTAATATGCAGAAGATCGTAAAAACCGACTATGCTGGAAATTGAAGAAATACCCATCACGAGAAAGCCAACTCTGAATCATACGCACCACCCTCTAAAAACCTTTACCAAGAGAAGGAAGATCACCCAAGATTTTCGACACGTGGAAGATCGTTCGAGAAAAGACCACCCCCGAAAAAGGAGTATAAAAGAAAGGACCGGGGACACAGCAGCGTTCAGTGCAGTTTCGACTTCAACCCCGTGGCCGGAGTTACGCCGCAGCCGGTCGCGGTCAATCTCCAGTCTCAATCCGTCAGTCTCAATTTCAATCAAGCGTTCAGTCTCGACTTCAGCCCCGTGGCCGGAGCTACGCGTCAGCCAGTAACGGTCAAAGTCTCAGTCTCCATCCCGACCTCATGGTCGAGGTTTCACTCTCAATCCCAACCGAACAGTCTCAGCCAAAGTGTCAACGTGTGCAGTCTCGACTTTAACCTCGCGGCTAAAGCTACGCCAGTCAGTCTCAATCTCAACATCAAGTCCGAAGACTAAGTTGTTGTGAACAAGCAGCCAGTCGCAGCAGTCATCGAAGTGGTACCAGTCCAGCAGTCGTAGTATCAGTCTCAACCTTACGACTAAAGGTACCCTCACGGAAATCTACCAATTGAAATTCAGCAAGGTTCCAATATCGGTGAAAGACTCTCCTCAAAAGAAGTCTCAGCCATCACGAAGTATTCAAATTACCAAATCTAAACCCTTGCATCACCACCGTATCTTTCAACCTCAAGACTCTGCAACATCTATTTTAATTATCGAATACAGCCTAAATCTAAAACCACAACCGCTGTAATCAATAGCCTTCAAAGAACTATATTGTTCTCTTGAACATTGCAACCATCTCACTATTTAATCGTGTGTAAATGTTGTAACTATTTAATCTCGTGTAACCATTGTGCGAACACTATAAACCGTTCGACATACGTGTTAATATTACAACTATTTAATCTCCATGTAATCACGGTGTGAACATTATAACCATGAAGAAAATGTAACAACCATAATCCGAATCTCAAAAAGATAACACCGATAAAATAAATTATAACCATGGTTATTACACGACCATTAAGACAAAGGGAACAAACGGCGAATTATCCACAAATAAATAGAGTTAGCAAAGCATTTATGCAAAACTCTCGTTTTTTTCAATGTTCCTCAAGACCAACGCATTATCCAACCGTCAATCTTCCCATATCAAAGACGTGACTTCCGTCCCTGGGTAAAGGACTTAATTGTCTTGACCCAAAAGCGAAGTCAACACCGTGTTGCGTCCTCTCTAAGATTCGATAAGTTCACGGGGACGTAACATCACCTTGATAGCTGTTTCACCTTACTTCGATATGAGGAGAGTTGAAGCAAAACGACTTATTGTACTTGAATGGTTTTTTTACAGGTTACATAATTCCTGGAGTCATTTCTAGTCGAAAATCGATTAGTCGAATAAAAAAGCTGCAAAACAACTCTATATTTATCCGAATCTCTCGTTTCGATTGCGAGATATGGGATGAAATCTGAAAATTGCTTCAACCTTCCTAGGTCTCCCCTACTAATGTGATGAAAGAGGACAATGTTCAAAGTGATGGATGGTGTGATTCGACGAATAAAATACTTGCGACTGTACTACAAGCCTACCTGTATAGATAAAAAGGTTTTTTTCTTCTTCTTGCAATCGTTACGCGTCGTCTTGTTTCGGAACTTGGCAATTCAATGGCAGGTGTGGCATTGAAACATGGCATTGAAACGAAACCTATAAAAGTTTCGTGCCTATCTCGCATATGTGTCATGCCAAATACGTTTGACAAACTTAACACCGTTCCGATGCAATATTTCATTCTACTGACTACCCAGACTATTTGCTAATAATGATATCATCAAAGGGTACAATAATGAGCCTCGGGCATTTTGATGTTATCAGGTGGGCACGGAAAAGCACCCAACCTAAATGAAACTCGGCATACATCGAACCCATATTCCTAATTCGACGGTGAGCAGCGGCAAGGATGATGAGAAATTAATTTGGGTCAAAGATAGACTCTATATTGCAAACAGGCAAAATGCAATTAGCGGACAAACATTTCAAGCTCTGTAGCGGGTTTAATTAATCCAAATGACGTCTTGATAATGAGGGGAGGGGAAACTGAATTAAGAATGTTCCTCTTCTCAAGTAATAAAAAGATTTTATTGGGAAAATTATTAATTGTTGAAAATTCGAATCTATGTATAAACAAAATTCGGTCGGTATCTTGAAGATGTCGCGTGTCTGATACCTCGAGTCTTTATATGCGAGGGTATGAGGTCAACATTTTTTCCTCATTTTTGCATCAGAGGCAATTTTGCAGTGAGACTGTAGATATCGTACATGATTGTCGACTCTGTTGCACAGCTGCGCACTTTCTCTACTGGCGGCTGACCATAAAGTCGTTGATCTACTGCTCCCTGACTCGTTTGTACTTTTATTTACGTGGGGCAATTTCGGGTACAAACTTGACCTACTCTTGAATCGTAAATACTTAGATCATTGTCTTAAGGTGTAAAAAGAATAAGAAATGAGTGCAATGTATTTCCCCACACTCGGAATATATGGAATATCAACTGATGTTTGAAAGATTATCAATTTTAACAAATCTAATTGTTTTTTCATATTTCTACTTATTCATCATTCAATCACATCATCCTTGAAATACTTCAATATTGCATAGATTTTATCCATAAACGTTCAACTCCCAAGTACCTAGAAAAAAAATACCGATCATTTTAGCTGATCGCCTATCTTTATACATTTGTGTATCCGCATTATTAATCAATATCAATCATTTTATCATTGTGTGAAGGCCCTGAAAAAATAATAATTAATTATCCGATGGGTGTACAAGAAAAAATAATAAATAAACTCATTTGCATATTGGGGCTTACAGAAAAATAAAACAAATTATTCACTTATGACCTAATTCTTTCACCCACTATCGATGAATAGTTTATTTGTTCGCAGTGGAATAAAATAAGGGTAAAATTCACTGTTGTAGCAATTGCTAGAATCGTGATATAAGCTGTTGGGAGCACTGATCCAATAATTCTACCAGGACGCGACTTCGATCGGCAACACACCCTTGTTATTTCAGCGATCTTTATCTCTGGGGAACACGAAGACCATCTAGAGAATAAGCCCCGATCGTTTGAGCTCAAAGTTCCCTATATATGTAAATACAAAAACGTCGTGAACGTTTTTCCAATGCGCCCTTACGTATCTGAGAGTATAAGTATGTGTAATCCAACTGCGGTCCATCATATACTCTATACACACACACACACGCACACACAGACACACACACACACACACACACACACACACACACACACACACACACACACACACACACACACACACACACACACACACACACACATCCACACACCCACACACAATATCATTACTATGTACGTATTCGTGAATAGTTAATGCATTTGCACGATTCGTGACGAGAAACTGGAACGTACGAAAACGATGCCATGAATACAAATAAATTCATGAAAACTTTGATGACATAAGATAAAAACAAGATTAAAAAAAGTTAATGAACATACCACGGACAGTGGTAGGATAAATTAAAGATTATCACGCAAACCTCTAATGAATAATTAATGAGAACATTATTCGTGAAGATAATTTTGTCACTGCAGTGTACAACAGGCAGGTGTTAGATCATGTCACTCGACGGGATCGTCAACTTCGTAATGACTCCAACTTTCTCGTTCGTCTCTTACTCTAGCATTCATATACGCTATGGAGTACGTGCAAAATTCAAACTGAAATTTGCGTCTGGGCGTTAAAGAGGGTGGACTAGTCAACGATGAATGTTGTAGGGCACAGATTTGTTCTCCGACGAAAATAGGTCCTTAGATTAGATTTCCCCGAAGTTTCCACAAGTTCGAGTTCGACGGATTCGACAAGAAAAAACATTATGATCTGGGCAATTTAGCACAGATTGTTATGGAAAATCGTAAATTTCGTTGTTTTTTTTTAAGTCAACGAGCGTGGCAAGTCCGTCTGCGAGAGACATTGACTGTGACTGAATTAATGATTTTTCATTGTAATAAATTGTGCCAAATTGCCTGGAATATATTTTTTGCTCGCAAACGCTGTCGCGGAAATTAGGGAAACTCTGGAATTGAACTTTTATCGAACGTATCGACGTCTGATGAAAGAAGAAATCAGTATCCTTCAAGGTTTATTGACAAAACTCTAGACGTTTCGATTTGCTGAACATTTGAAAAACAAATTACGCAAGAACATCAAAGCCCCGATCGATTGATGGAGTGGAATATTTTTCAAGCGAATTTTTTTTCACAAATATTACGTCAACGTTGCTGAACGACACTTTTTCAAACGGATTTTTTTTTCGTTCTTTTTTTCACTTTTCTTCGGCAAAGTTATTTTCCCATCGTTGAATATGAAAAGAGAAAAAAGTTTTTTTTTTCCTTTTTTTTTCGTGCTGCAATCATTTTCGTGCCGCGATTGGAGAGTGCGTGCGCAGATCGATCAGTCTTTCCACTTTGCAACATGAATTGAAAGGCTTTCACGTGTACATTCTCGAGCGCAAAAATACTGTACGGGGATGAACCGTACCACGCACGCGCCCGCGCGATAAATTGAAAGGCAAATCGCGAGAGCTGGGCGTCAACGTAATCTGTCTTCATTTGTACCATTCACTTGGGTGGCATTCTCGCCAATATGTAAACCAACCTAACACAGATATACGCGATCGTGTGGATCTCCGGATTGAGTTTGCTCGCTGTGCGTCTATGTGCACGCGCCCTTCGGAAGCCAGGTGCAATCGAATCGAGCTGAAGCTGTACCTGTTCTAATTCATTATTGACGGGTCGCCGCGTTTCGATCTCTCATCCTGGATTAATGCTTATCGGAGCGTGAAAATTTGACGCGCCGATATGCCCAGAATCTGTTATTCGTTTGACCAGACGATTCACGATGTAATCAAATTACTCTTATCGAGATCGTCGTAGGACCGGAAAGTCAAAGCGAAACCGTTCAATTTTCCGGACGAAATGTAGATAGATAGATTCTTGATACCTCATCATGCAACACATTACGTTTTTTATAGCCTACTCACATGTGTACATAGATGGTCTTATATGGCCCAGTAGAAATTGTGCGGACCGGTCTGAGTTACGACCTAGTAACTGGCGCGTCCATTGAGCTCACATGAACTAACTAATGGCTGCCTTGCTACGAGCTGGTAATATTCTGAATGTTTCGTTATAGCCCTTGTTTATTCACTGCCCAAGCTATTTTCACTATAGATGTCGCTGCGTTACCTTAAAAATTTCACCTTGTCACCAGGGCGTACTGGACTAGTCAACTACGGTTACGAATGGCAAAGTGAGGTTATGTGACTACGTGTAGTTTCATCGAGCGAATTACTCATGGCTGGATAAGCACTGCGGCCGCACTAGCCAGAACAAATGATCCCACGAATACAAATTAAGGCTATGTAATTCTATGCGATTATCAGTTTCAATGCGAACGAAATTAAGTCACTGGTCCGATGATGTTATTTACATTTGTCAATCCATCCATTTTTCAATGATCCAACTTTGTGTATCGTAGCATATGTATACGGTACGAATATTTAGAAATAAAACAAGTAGAACTGGCTCCGTGGACAACGTCACATTTTTTAAATCTAGTTATTATCACCTAATTTTTGTTCCCCGTCACTAGCTGAAACACTAGACCATGGCTAGATCAGAAATATTATACAGCCGTGAGATATTTCTTCTTATCTAGTCATTATGTCATTTTTTGTATTCAGTCACTAGACGAACAAAGCGTTACAAGGCAGGGTAGTCAATATCTAAAACGGCTAGTTAATAGCGATTTGAAACATAAGTACACTAGCGTGCAGCTGGGCGGTGATGCGTTACGTTTTCGGCTCGGTTACTAATCCTTATGTCTAATGTCTAATGCCACAAAAAATACTGACCTTACAGATCTTGCTTCTTACAAAAAAAATGTTTCTCTTACACAGCCTCTTTCATCACTCGAATGACTGCTTGTTTAGCTTTTGAAACTATTTGGCAATTTGCTGCAGTCTATTTCCGGGTAGAAAACGTAACTTATTACCACCTAGCCATAAGCTAGTAAAGTTATGGTTCGAGTGGCCATTAGCTAGGCGTTTTAGCTATCGGCTACCCAGCCTTGTAACGTTTCGGTCCCTAAATGGCGGAATAAAAGAAATTAGATGGTGGCTAGATAGAAAGGAATATCTCATAACTCTACCATATTTTTGAACTAGCCATGACCAAGCTTATTTCAGCTAGTGGCTGGGAACAAAAAATTAGGTGACTAGATTTTAAAAAATTGCGTCTATATATTCATGTTCTTCGTGATTTTTTCGCACATTATTTATATCATTGCACCCTTTTACGATATTCTTCGGTGTTCATTGATTACGGTTATGATATTAGGGCTGTAAATATATTAATGGTTCAATTTTAAATTATATCAAACAAACGCTTACGCCGTAACGTGGTTTCGATCCCGTGATTTCTGGGCGATGAGTTGCGACGTTGTCCACTAAGCCAGTTCTTATTCTTCAATTACTGAATTTTCGGATCGTCTACATATGTTACAATACACAATGTTAGATTATTGAAAAATGGGTGGTCAACAAATGTAAATAACATTATCGGATCAATGACTTATTTGCGTTCGCATTGAGAGCGATAATCGCATAGAATTACATAACCTTAAATTGTATTAAACCGATCATTAATTCCGGCTAGTGCGGTCTTAGTTGGCTAGTGTTGGCTAGATTATGGCGAGATACTGGCTTGAGGATTTTTTTCATTCACAACGGAATCTGTGACTCAAGTTGCTAGCCAGCCATGAGCCAATCGCTTGATGGAACTACAAGTAGTCACATAACCATATTTCGTCATTTGTGATCAAGATCTACTGGGTAGTGACTAGCCAAGGGGTTGCATAGCCGCAGTTAGCCAGTTCTGGCTTGGTCATGGCGACATACCAAATTGAGAATTGTTTACTTTTGCAAAGCCATCTGGAACTCAAGTTGGCTAGCCAGCCATGGGTCATTTGCTCGTTGGAACTACACGTAGTCACATAACCTCACTTTGTCATTTTCTACCAAGATCGGCTGGGCAGTGACTGGACAAGGGCTGGATACCAAAACATTCTAGTTCATAGCGAGGCAACTATTGGTTAGTTCGTAAGAGCTCAATTGGGCGAGCCAGTTACTAGGTCGTAATTCAGACAGGCTAGCACAATTTCTACTCGGGTTGTTCCCCCCTTTACTAGCCTACCGAATCCCCTTGCGTAGTACCTTATTTCCTTGATTATTTTCCCTTTTAGCGTTTCGACCCACTAGTTCCTCAGACTTTCCTCTTTCTCCTCTCGACTTGTCCACTCCTTTCACCCAGCTCCTATTAATTGTCTCCCTTGCTTTCGCACATCTCGAAATGTGTTCCAGTGTTTATTCTTCACTTCTACGCATATGTAGTTCCCTTAACTCTTGTCCCCCGCTGTTCCTATGTAACCACACCTCAGTCTTGCCCATTCTTCCTTCAATGTTCCTCCATTCCTCGTCTCCTACAAGTAGTTTTCCCATCCCGCATTCTCTTTTATTTGCTCCTTGTAGTCCATACTAAAAGTGGACCTATCTACACCTTTCCAGTTTTGAGCCCTCTTCTTTTCCACACCTTCCTTCAAAATGCTGCCGATTATCCTCATACTTCCTTCGTAGCTCATCAATTCAGGGTCCTTTCTTCCCCAACTTCCCGCATTGCATCCTGAAGTTCCCCTCCCTATTTCGACTCGTTCCCATTTAATATATTCCTGATTTCTTCTCTTACGTAAATCTTTTGGCCGTCTGTCAGGAAAAAATGTATTTTAATTTCAACTTTTTGCACTCGTTCTCCAAGAAGTTCGGAAAAGGATGATTTTGTTTCAATTTGCATTCGTTACGTGCCATTATTTTGTTCACCTCTTCTCCTATTAAATAAATGCATGCCCCTGGAAAGCATTTTTATCCGTCATCGCGTTATGTATGCGAGGCTCTCGCACTCTTCCTCCCCTTCTCTCTCTCTCTCTCTCTCTCTCTCTCTCTTTCCCTCCCTCTCTCTGTCGCGCGCGCACCACTTTTTATGCACCGTTGTTATGCAAACTCTCGAATATCCTTGGCTTAATTGGAGCCTCGCGTTAACGAAGAAAAAAACAGTTGAAAAGGGGAGAAAAGCGAGGAAGATGTGCTTGGAGAAAAATCGTTATCGCTCCGCCGCTAACGGTTATTGGGAGGAAGTAATTATCGATAATTAGGCGGTTACGTAAGAAGTATGGTATCATCCAGTGCTCGTTGTTCGAGAGAGCCCCTCGACGCTCCAAAAGGGTCGTATGAAAATTTTACTCATGGCTAAGTCTTTGCCCGTCCCATATCGGATATACGATATTCCCCGAGTGCAAATTCAGTTAAATGGATTGAAGTGCAGCGTCGAGGCGCCCGTGACATTGTATTTAGTATATTCAGTGTGGTACGCGGATTTTCTCGTCACTTATTTTTTGAACATTTAATTTGACTTTTCCCTCGTCAAGCCGCGTGTAAATAAAACTGCAGGGTTAAAATGCATTGAGATGAATTAATTTGAATGATGTGTTCGTTAAAATTTGTCACGCTCGATTATTTTGAATTTACACTTTTATCTATACATATACCTAGGGGGCTAGTCGTTATTGGTCACGATCCCGTCAAAGCGTTGCGGAACATGTTTTCCGCTATCAGATAACCCAGTAACGCTTTATGCAAAAGTGAACGATTTTCGAGATATTATCATTTTTATTATTTTTTATAAAGTGAAGGGTAAGAAAATTTATCATTTTTATTGACCTGTTTTATTGAATCCAACTTTTTTTAAATCATTTGTAGCTTAAGGACACAGTAATAAAGAATTATCAGCAATAAAATTAGAATAATTTTTAGACTTGCAGAATTTGGGACCCCTGGGGCAAAAATGTTTGAAGATCATTCTTCTTTTACTGTTAATCATTCTTTGTTATGGTATCCTCAAACTACAAATAGTAAAAAAAAGTTTCATCCCATAGAACCGAATTTTGAAAATTAATTTTTAAAGTTGCAGCCCCCTCATTCAAAAAGAAACAATATCTCGAAAGTGGTTAACTTTGCATAAAGCATTACTGGGTTATTTCATAGCGAAAAGCATGTCCTACATTCCTTTAACGGGATCGTGACCAATAACCAGTAGCACTGCATAAAACAGTTTCGTGACTGACTGACTAATTGACTGAATGACAGACCGACATATAGATAACGCACAGGCTTAATCGCCGAAGATAAAAACATGAAATTTGGAAGATATGTCCCTTAGAAGGTGTAAATGTGTACTCGAAAAGTATTTATTGGAAATTAACTCCTAAGGGTTTAAAATGGGGTGTGGACGATTATATGGAAAATTGTGTTCCTTGCGTGTATCAACGCGAACGGAGTCGCGGGCTGAAACTAGGTTCTAATATTCGTTCGAATATCCTCGCAAGCTTTACGATCTGGTCACTTTTAATTTGTTCACAATTTTGTGATGAGTTCTTCGTGCCTCAAATTTGCCGTATGCACCGATGAAAAAGATTTATTGAAATAAACTAAATACGTTCAGTTGATTTTTTCATTCTTCAATTTTATTATCTACAATATTCGTCAAATCGCTGTTTTTTCAAATAATTTCATTCCACCGTATAGACTTAAAAAGATCGTAGTTTAATCAATTGAACTTTTTAAACAGTGTTGCTTTTACCTGCTGTAAACAATCTAGATACAAGCCAGAAAAAGCTAATCACACTAGTCACGTGTAATTTACTTTATTACCAACGCAGAGTTAGATAGCAAAAAGTCGGTATCGCTTAGTCGGGGGGTTGGAATCACATCGCCGAACTTTGCGGGTCGTGAAAGTTTCGACTCCGTTCACGAAAATGACTTTTTAGTGCTCCCAGGTCTCGTAGATTGTGGAATCGTTAGTATTCCGCTTACTGTTTCCAGGGAAATGGAGTATAGTCGAGATTGTGTGCATACAAAGGTAAATAATTTATATGCGTTATTTATAGCCTCTAAAAATTGTATATACATATTATTTTCTTATCGGCCCGTGAAACCGCAAGTATATTGAAGTCATTGTAATTTTTATTTTATAATTCGGTAATGCCTAATCGATAATCATAATTTACTTATACTTACGAGGATCATCACTTTGGTGTACGCCTGCGATTTTCGTTAAAACTCATGTATATGACAGAGCATTGAAAACTATTAGATATGAGTTATTCTAGTTTTAAGGCTTTCACGGCTTTTTATGTAATGAGAAGAGTATGTGGCTTCCGGATGGAGGCCGTGTTGAGGATCAGCGTTGTGAAGCAAGGAGCTTCCCTCAAGCCCTCCACCTGGTTCCGATATGTCGATGACACCTTCGTCATTTGGAGTTACGGCAAAGAAAACCTCATTTCTTAACCTTCCTCAACTCTCAGCACCCCAATATTCAATTCACCATGGAGATAGAACAGGAAAATCAAATCCCTTTTCTGGATGTACTGGTTCAACGGAAAAGCGATGGCACTTTGGGCCATAAAGTTTACCGGAAGCCAACGCATACGGATAGATACCTCCATGCTACGTCCCATCATCACCCTTCCCAAAAACAGTCGGTCATAAGCTCTCTGGTCTACAGAGCTCTAGCGATCTCCGAACCAGACTTCTTGGAGGTTGAACTAGAACACCTACGAAAAGCTTTAGGAGACAATGGCTACAAGCTAGGCAACATCGAAATAACGATCAAAAATCTAAAAAGAAAAATAGCTGATCCGAAAACGGTTACAGCACCTGATGGGGAGAATGAAGGACAAATAACCGCAACAACTTCCCTTCCATACCTTGAGGGCATAACCGATCGCATAGGGAGGGTCCTTGGAAAACATAACGTGCGAGTCATCTTCAAACCTCAGAAGAAACTAGCACAAGTGATTCCGAGTGCAAAAGACCAAAGACCACCATTAAGTGCACCAGGAGTATACAAGATACCCTGCTCATGCGGTAAAGTGTACATAGGAGAAACCGGGAGGAAGATCAGTACACGGATCAAAGAACACCAACGGTATATCAAATATGGCCATATTACACAAACAGCGCTGGCCGAACATTGGATGGAGACTGGTCATGCCATCCAGTTAGACAAAGCCCAAAGTCTGGCCCCATCAAACAGCTATTTTTCCAGGAAACACCGAGAAGGCTTGGAAATCCGAAAACATCCGGACAATCTAAGCAGAGATGAAGGATATCACGTCAATCCTATTTGGCACACCGTCCTCCCGATTTTTTAATTGACCAGCTGGTCAATTAAAACATCTGATTGGCTGGTGCAGCGATCCGGAACGATGACTGCAACTATATAAGGAATACCTGAGACACGAGAGCTTCAGTATCGGAGCTCTCAGCCCTGATGATGCAGACTGTAACGTTTGCGAAACGTTGGCACAACGCTGATCCTCAACACGGCCTCCATCCGGAAGCCACATACTCTTCTCATATGAGTTATTTTTTTTAAATAATGGAGGAAAGCCGATTCTAAGGGCTGCGACTACCCCTCAGAGTGGGGCTTGTCATCAGGAACTGCTGATTTTGCAGTTTCCCTCACAAGTACTCCACCGATTTTAGTGAAACATAAACGAACATCGTTTTAATGCCAAACGATGGGACATCCACACTGGGGGCATTAAAAAATTAAGGCTTGAACCACCCCCCATGTAGGGTGATCGGTAGTGGCCAATGATTGGCCGATGCTCGACGCCAAGCTTGCCAACATTGGCACTCGAGCTTGGCCCGATCATCGACCGAGCCTTGGATGATAAGAGCGGCCCGATATTCGCAATCAATATTGGCCCTAGAATAGCTTATGAGAATCGGCCGAGCATCTCGTAGGAGATCATTCGAGAATCGGCCAACAATAAGCCTCTTCAAGACTGCCATCATTGGCACTCGAGCTTGGCCCGATTATCGACCGAGTCTTGGCGGATAATTGTGACTCAATATAGATCACCAAAATTGGTCCTGCACTGCCAAAAAAAAAAATTAATTATTTTTGTATTGTAGTTCGTCATTACCTGGTCTTTCGAAATGATTAGTTCGAAGAAAATATTTCACCCATATGGGGCTCGAACCTTGAACTTCCCTACTCATAGACAAACACGCTGCGCCTATGCTACCGAGTGCTTGTAACATTTGAATCGCAGGTATGGCATAAGATACCAAATGGATTCTCATCATTATTTGTATCACATAAACTATATCAATTAGTTAATATCATTATGATAATTAGAGAGTGTTATCGAACGACATGTTATAGAATTTTCAAACCTAACCTATATATATAATTCCTCTCTCTCCACCTTCTCTACCCCCACAACCCGTCAATATGTGTGTTGCAATAAAGACAGACCATTAGGTCATTAGTTCAAGTTTAATTTGAATAAATAAATATATTGAAAATGAATAATTCCAATAATGGAATGCAATAGGAAAAATTTGATTTCACGAAAAATCTAGTTAATTCAAATAAAAAAAAATAAATAGACGCGGTTAGTTAATATTAATAGAATTTTTCTGTCAGTGCAGGATGTTTCATAAAAATCGGCAGAATATCGCGTTAGAGCTCGTTCGAGAATCGGCCAACAATGAGTGCAATGATTTGGTAGTATATTTGTTAAGAATAATGTCCAATGGACTCGTAAAAAGTATTTATCTCGTCTCTCAATGACTTCAACGCGTAACAATGAATCGTCAATATACGAATTTCGGTTCGATCATGCGTTACTCGGCCGAACATTGGCCTCGTATCGGCGAAAACATGATTGGCGAGTCTATACTTCGCCAAACATCGACCTCGTATCGATAAGCCAATGATTAGCGAGTCTACGTTTGGCCGAACATTGTCCTCGTATCGGCAAACCAATGATTGGCGAGTCTATACTTCGCCAAACATCGGCCTCGTATCGACAAGCCGATGTTGGCTAGTCAATACTCAGCCGAGCGTTGACGTACAATTGGTTAATCGATCATCGTCCCGCCAACATTGGTCCAAGTATTGGCCGTTACTGTTCGATTGGCGAAACCTACATGGGCCCTTCATTTTTCTCTCCCTTCTCCCAGATTTAGGAGAGGGCATTAAATTGAATGAAACTGGTAACACTTTAAAAGGGGGATGGAATTAAAGTTAACGTATTCATGCCGGTTTTCCGGATAGCAAGCTTGGCGGAGTGAATCATCCCTTACTGGAAGTTCATCAACGCTGTTGTTTTTTCTGTATTTAAAATGTGTCTACTGATTGACGGTCTGACTATGAAATTATGCCAGAAATCGAAAAATGATCGTAGCTCGACGGATCATCGGCAGTTTTTAGAGCAAACCATTGCGAAGAGAATGCGCGCAAAGCATTTCAAATACAAGAGCAAAGAAATGAGCGAGACTTATTTTTGGCCAAAAAGCAGAACATTTGATTTCTTAATATTTTTTTCTCCTAAGTCCTTATCGATATATCTTTACTTCCTAAATACGAATTCACCATTTATTGTTCCCAAAAACCCTCAATTTCTATAAAAAATAATCGAATGTGAATGTAAACAAGTTTTTTGCGATTAGCCGGCCTAGTTTCGAACTTTTGAAGAAAACTCCGTGATATTCATAATCGACGGAAAATTTCTTATCGGATAAACCCTGAGAATAGTGTGTAAGTCGGGGAAAAAGAAAAATCGTCCGATTTGCCCACTTTTTCGAAATCGCTGCAATTTTGCAATTTCAAAACTTATAGCGGCGGTCCTTTTTGAGTAACGCACACTTTATTGGAGGGTTGCCGAAACGGATTTTGGTAGACATAGAAAATTTCGCTTGATTCATCCTGATATCCCGAAAAGTTTTACCGGTAAGTGCACTTGAAAAATGGCCGAGAAACAGGCAAATTGTGGAAAAATTGACGAAGATTGATGGTCTGACTCTGAAATTCTGCGAAACATCGAAAAATTATCGTAGCTCGATGATTGAAGCAGTATTTTTCAGCGCAAACGATCGCGAATGGAATGCACGCAGAGTGGAGTTTTAAATCGAAATGGAAAAGAATGAGCAAGACTTATATTTGGCCAAAAGGCCAACGAAAAGTCCATATCGATGTATTTTTACCCTCTGAATAAGAATTCATCAATTATTTGCCCCAAAACCATCTATTTTCATAAAAAATAGTTGAAAATATATCGAATGTGCTTTAAACTTGCTATTCGCCAGAAATGCAGCAACGCGTATTTTTATTTTTATACTTTAATTTTAGTCCCCTCGACAGTTTGACCTTGGATAGGGGCAGAGTGGGATCAGTGGCTCATTTTTTTCAGAGGTCTTTGGATAGGGGCAGAGTGGGATCAGTGGCTCATTTTTTTCAGAGGTCTATAGCTGCCTAACTGTTCACACAATCTCAATGAAACCTTCACTAAATATGAGGTGTGTTCAATGGCTTCATTTTGTTAAAAGACACTGAAGGGCCTAACCCGATAGACATTGAGATAATAACCATTTTTTTAAATGCGCGTTGATCCACTTTGTACTTGGGGGGTGTACACAGTGAAACATGCCTAATTTCAAGGTCAAATAAAATTTCTAAATCAAAGAAAATTTGAAGAAAATTGTCCTGAACCACTGTACACTTGTAGGTACTAGAGTGCTTTCATCTACACAATGGAGAGTATTGTACAGTAAACTATTGAAAAATTTATTGAAAATAACAGCGCAGTATGAGATCAATCACAATCATTTATTGAATATTAATCAACAATGAGTACATACCTAGTGAGGTTATACCAGTACCTATCTAAACCACAACGTGGAAATATTTATATTATGACTTACCTGCGTGTACCTCGAAAAATTGAGCCACTGTGCACCGACCCTCTCTTTTTTTCTAAAGCCGGCACTGACATGTTTCTATTTTTGTTAGTTTTACAAACACAATGCTCAAATACCACCATATAGCTGTATATTGCGGGAGAACGATGACTTCGAACATAACTGCGATAGGTAAAGAAGCAAAAAATATACAAACTCGGCGGTTTTTCAACTTTTGACACCAAAAATAATATAAAATCACCTCTCACAACCGAATGGCGCGGGAGTGACTCACAGACAGGTTCAAACCTATTGGCATCCGAGGGCGGTTCTAATGTAAAAAGGACGCACAAATGCACATGTCCACTTCTGAGAAACACAAAAGGTTCAGTGTACCCACTATTGCCACTGTTCCCACTTGACCCTGCAGACACGAGCACAAAGAGATGGTAATTTTTTTTAAATTCATAAGTCGTATTTCTTTATTATGTCTTAACACAATAAATAAATAAGGCAGACTACAGAAATAACAACAAAATAGTAAAAATGACAGAATACAGGGTGTTAGGAAGGTTGATGCAAAGCCTTAAGGAGGTGGTAGGTCACCTCCTATAACCTAGGTTAGATATGTTAAGAACATATCTAACTTAGGTTACCTTAGTCACAAGTATGATTTTTGGAAAAATTCCCAAAATTAGGTACCAGCTCTTTTATCTGTTATGTTGTTGCTATATTTTTTTAAATAGCATCAACATGAGAGCTATTTTTATTTTTTTACAAGTATTTAATTATTCAGCACGTCCCATTTAGGTAGTTGTATGGATACAGATGATTGTATTGGTGTTTGTCGATTGAATGCACTTAAAGCTAAGACGCAAAAAGTTTTTAGTTGCCAATTATTGTCTGTTTGAACATGATGAACGAGGTAGCACATAATTTTGGAAAATTTTCCAAAAAATCATACTCCATAAAGAGTTAAATTTAAAAAATCCCTTTTTAAAGAAAAAAAGGATTAATTGTTTTAAACATTTTACAAAGTGTTAAATTTATGAGTGAGAAGAGAAAAGAAATTTCGCGAGTTTAACTTAAAAATTATGAAGCGTACATTTCATGGGTGAGAAGTGAACGAAAAAAATCGATTTTTGAATGACAACTTGCATTTTTGAGAGGCTTGACCGTTTTCTAAATATTTCTGGACCGCTCGCAGATTTTGCGACAATTTTTATTTTCCTTAAAGAAGATAATTGGATGGTGAGAAAAAGGAATAAAAAAGAGCTCAAATTTGGGCTACCCTAATATACACGTAAATGAGTGTATGAATGAACATTTCAAAGTTAGTAACAATAGGGAAAGTAACACAAATAAAAGTAACCAAATGAAAAAATGACATTTAAAGGTAAAGCACAGAATTCGGCTAATAGGATTTCACAGATATTTTCCAGAAGTTACTTTCAATACGAATTTCATTGCTCTCTCGTTCTCCCGCCCTACCTATTTTTCTTTCTTTCGACAAAGGGCACTTTGCGGTGGATCGAATCACAACGTCGTCCCGCTTCCCAATTTAAACGAACTTTGAATTTAACGAAGGCCGCGCTTATTGTACGTCGTATATAGGCTTTTTATGTGGGATTAATGTCGTCGATGTATAAATGGTGCGGGGAAAAGTCAAGTTGGGAGAAAAACGGCGAAAATATAATCTTACTTCCCGAGGACTATTTCCTCGATTTCTCTTACGTTCTTTTTTTCTCTTCTCCTGGCATGCCCGTTCTCGTTCCCTCTCTCGTAATGTATGTATGGCGCAACAGCAAAGCGAGGATATTCATTTCGCATTCGGGTTCACTCGGTATAGAGATTAAACTCGCTACTCGACGGAATTCCGAGCATTAATCTTTCCAATATAATTTTCCGGTAGCACGACTCCCGGGCTATTATATTATAGCTCGTCCGGGCAAGACTGGATATAATAAACTGCGAAAAGTTGTCGGGACGCTGAGTCGACCTAACCGAGACCGAATAAATTGTGATTGGACTTTATCGATGCGATAGGCTTCCTTATTTACCGCAATGATTTTTTCTCATCGCTTGAATATTAAATTTATGTACATCTTTCGGTTTTGTCCACGATGAAAATACGAAAAGAATTGAAGGGGTCATCCCATGTGACAGCTATTTTTTATCGCTTTTTTGGATTTTTTTTTTAATGAGCCATTAGAACACACTATATTTTCATTTTTACCATACATTTATTTACATTTTTACAGTCGTTCAGTATGTTATCAAACAAAAATAACGAGTCGAATCGACTTTGCACTGTTCGGAAGGCACTCGTGAGTAAAAAAAGTTGGTTGACAGCTGTCATGATACCGGTTGTTTTGTCATCTGAAATAAAAAAAAATCAAACGGCATTCTAATTTGTACACTCGAGGCTATCGCCGGAACTAGAGTAAAGTGAAAATACCGAAAATGTAATTTTTCGCACGGTTTTTTCGCAAAGTTAAGTTTCAAGTGTCGTTATTTTTTTCGACTTTTTCGGCTAACAAAAACCTATCGCAGATATCAGAAATATTCTAGTTCGGGTGACAACTATAGATGTACTGACTATACCATGAAAATTTGAGCGAAATCGGCTCAATAGTTTTTGAGATATCATGAAAGCCAAATGGAAAAATACAGTTTTAAGGGGTTAGGCCACAGTAACGGTTATAAAATCATGTGCGAATTTAACAACCTTTTTCGTATGGAAAAGTGATTTACCCACAAAATGAATTACACGTCTATTTAGTATGAATATCAAGCTATTAGAATTTTTTTTCGATTTACAAAATGGCCGACTACTACCGATTTACAAAATGGCCGACTACTACCGATTTACAAAATGGCCGACTACTACCGATATTTTCTTTTGTTATCTTTTTTTAGGCGCTTCGCGGCGTGACATTTAGCATCCACAATTTTTTACCTAGAACAAAAAACAAAAATTCTCGTCAATCTACATTAGAATACCTAGAGAAGTACGTACGGAATTTAACAAATATTGTTTTATTCAAAAGTTGTAGATATTTGAATTAAGTTGTACGTATTTGAATGAATTTTCAGTGAAAAATTTCATATCAAACTGCTCATAAAATGGGAAGGTTTCGATTAATCAGAAATTCCGTACGTACTTTTCTGCGAAATGCAATTAGGAACCTCTCTCAGGGCTTGAAAATTTAAAAATTAAATTCTAGGCTAACTATTGACCGAACATAAAGAGATATGAGTTTGGCGCTATGGACAAAAATGTAGCTGAGGGTTCAAGCTACAAATTGTACCACGGCGGCGAATTCGTGCGATCAATAGTTTTCCCAGAATTTCATTTTTTAATTTTCAACCCCCGAGAGGGGTTGGAAAATGAAAATTTAAGGGTGGTCCATCAAACGAAAATAGGGAGAAAATTAATCTCAACATTTCGTACATCTAAACCATATCCCAAAAATCGATTGTTTTTTAGTTATTCAATACACAATTTCTTTTGGTATTTCAACAATTTTTGGGGGGAGAAGATCTAATCGGAGAATCATGATGGAATACTCGATGGACGCGCCTTTTGAAGGGCTACAACGTTCTCATTTAAACAAAAAGTGTACAAATTTGTCCTAAAAAGTTATTGAATTAAATTGGTTTTTCAAAATTTCACCCCACTTTTTCACCCCTAAAATGAACTTCCACGACTTAGGCGCTGTGGACAAAACTAAAGCCTGGATTTTTCTGAACATTTTGACTGACGGCGTCGACCTCGTAGGGGTTGTAGTTTAGCACCAATCGACCCCCATCCCCCGTCATCTCCTAAAAAAACGCTGCACCCCGATTTTTAGGCAAACTTGGATTTAGCACCCGCGGCACCTACATAATCACCTGACGAAAAACTGGCCTTCTTCTATTTTTTTCCGATTATGGGGGTTTTCAGCGACAGCATGACTGTACTACCATTGAATTGAATTTGCCCAGTTAGCGTTCAAACAGTAGTCATTTTCGATTCACGATCGCATTTTTAACTGGATAAACTATTTGTTAATAACAATGACTTCGGCATGCTGTTTTTAAAGGGGTTACGTGGGTTTCGAAGCCGAAAAAGCAAATTTTCTCTAATAAAAAACAATACAATATATATTTTATTTTATTTAAAATGTTAAGCACATAAAAGATAAGCACATAAAAGACATTTCAACAATATTTTTTAAAAATTGGGAAATTCAGCTGGTGGGACCTGGTTTCCGGAGACGCCTAAAAAAGTGTCCTCGTGGTGGTCAGGATAACTCATGATAACTTTATCTGAAATTTAAAAACCATTTTTTTTCTCTTAGTAGATAGGTATGGCTCATGATTAAACAAAGGATTCAAACAAAATTGAAATTTGAATTTTTAGCAGAGTTGTAACGAAAACAGTTCAATTTTTGGTACAATTTACACTACGTATGACCTTGTAAAATTAGTTGTGATCGAAAAAAAACCTTCGTTCAATTACTAGTCAATGCTATTTTGAATAAATGTGCAAAATTTCAGTAAGATCGGTGGATTCGTTTTTGAGAAATCGTGTGCACTGACTTCAGAAATAGTGTTTTGAGAACAATGCGAAATACTTGCGTCGCTTTCCCGGCCGGTCTTTCCCAACACGGGGAATTCCCAAAGGCTCTCCTCTCTCCTAGACTTTTACTCCGATTGACTTAAAACTTTGGGAGAATATTCTAGATAAATTGTACTATTAGATAATGATGTTATAAAAAAATGTATTTTTTTAAATTTTTAAACCCACCTAAGCCCTTAAGAGAGAAATGAGGTTTTCTTTCGAGAAGCTGTCATTTTTCGTATTTTTCGAAATTTTGAAATGTGGATCGTGTATCCATTGCCAGTTGGATATATTTAAAGAAAACATTTTTTGTTTCCGTTTCAAATTACATTTGACCCTAATAGAGATCCCGCCGTTTCGGGCCTCGCCGTTGGAAGACGGAAACGCCAACTGCAGTACCACGAATACTTTGAAAAATGTTCTTCCGAATAAATTACATTGTAAACACAAACATGTGTACAAAATGCTGGGAAAAAAATAATGTATTCCAACCAAAGTGTTACTAGGAAAAAAATCACCATTCTAACCCTTCAAATTGGGCTTCCAGAGAAGGATACCCTGTTAAATACTTCTCAAAAATTACCCTTGTAGCGGTGAATCTTACAGGGCGTTAGATTCCGTGTCAATCTAAGCAAGAGAACAGGAATCTAAAAAATCTCGTACTTTGAGGTTCCGAACTTCGTATCACTTTCGATAAGTTCCTAGATGATCAATACGCGAGTTTCTGCGGACTCTCGAAGCTTTGGGTTGAAAAACTAGCAGTTACAAAATACTCCATTCTTTTTCGACACACCACGCAATTTCTCCACGAAAATAAATGAATTTTACGAGCTCCTTTTACAATTTTTTTCAGAAATATATGCCAGTATTTTTCAACGTGTGGGGCGCGACCCCCGAAGGGATTGCAAAGTCTTGCACGGGGGTCGCGGTCGCAAGACAGATAAAAGTAAAAAGCAAGCGGCTTAGGTCCTACACTACAATAAAAATACAACAATTTCAGTGAGAAGGCTGTGCCTGTTTATTTTTTAATAAATTGTCGAGACGTGGTTCTATTTTTGAGATGCAAATAACCAAATCTATTTCTAATTGGAGCCTATTTTTCTTCCTAGTTTTTTTGTTCACCATTGAAGAGAACGTAACAGTCCAGTAAAAGAGACAAAACCAAAAAATGTTGCAATGAAAAGTTGTTTGGAATAATGAAATGCCTAAAAATTTATCGGACGTTCAATCCCCCATCTTTGAAAATAGCAGAAAACAGCGGGCAAAAATGCGAGAGCACCACTGATCCAGACTAGAACGCAGCGATATGTCTACTCCTCCTGCACACGCATCAACCCCGAATTTTCTAATCGTTTTTGTGCCGCTATTTTAAAGATAGGGGTTGGATGTTGAATAACTTTATACGTATTTTATTATCCCAAACAATTTTTGTTTAAAGCATTTTTCGATCGGGCTATTAATTATAGAGATACTGCGATTTTTAAGTTTTCAACCCCGATTCCTTAGGGTTGGGGCGAGTTGAGGGAGAACATTTCATTGGGGTTACTATCAGTAGGCACCCATCTAGCTTCAGTCGAAAATTCTAATTCTACGCTAAAAGTGCTCGGTTTTCGTCTCTTTTACTGGACTATTATTTCACATAGGTAGGAAGTGGCGAATGGCACTAATCATTTCAAAGCTTCCCTTATCAGCTCGGTGCGGGGGGGGGGGGCGCCCGATTTTTTCTTATAAGGGCCGTGTCTTCAAGAAGGTTGAACAACACTGATATATGCCATCCGATTGATACTTCTGAGAGATCCTCGATTGTTTTGTATTTCATGGAGACTTATCAGACTCCGGTGGATCCTCGGAACAACGGTGAGGGCACGTGCACTCATACGAGCAGCCGCAGTAGCATTCTACAAGTTTCCGTATTGCTCTGGAAATCCCACAGGATAGGGAGGTTATTGTTTTCGGAGTACATCCATTTGAAGTAAGTTTGTCAATCCTGGCGTGGGCGCATCCATAAACTTTGGAAATTCATGTTCAAGGTGGATCAGTAAGAAACAGCTGGTACTTTGGTATCGAAGGGTCTGAGAGTCGATAGCGGATCGGGAGCAGTAACTCGAAAAAAATTGGTTAATACACCCCAAGATCGTTTTATGGACATACATAGATACGCCCACACATAGATGGGCACATGTACATGAAGACACTAGTATGCAACACAATGGGTTTCATTATTGCGGTCGAAGAAACGTGGTCCAATATGGCGAAAGACATGCTCACAATTCGTATATAGGGGGTTAGGCGACAGACGTTCTCGCGCTTCCCTCGATGTATATTGGAAAACGCTCTGTAGACACGACTGGTACGACGAAGTTAGTCGAGAAGGAAGAAAGCTAGGATGCGAGGAAAAGACACACGGCACCGGCTGTTGCTCCATTTCCCCAAATCCACGGGGCCACAACGCACACTCTGAAAAAGTCCTTATTACAATGCCGAGGAACGATAGTTCTTTTCGACGATAGGGCAGAGCGGAAACGGGAATAGATCAATAAGTCCGCGCGGCAACGGCTTGGCACCGAGCAATTAAAATGAAATTTGTGGAAGAGGGGTAGGTTTCCGCGCGATAATTTTGCAGAGTTTTGGTGAAAATTGAGCCTCGTGCGAAACCCACCAACAAAGCTGAACAAATTTGTACTGCGCTGGAAATTTTAGTCAGTCCGAAGTTCTCGGCGGAGAAATCTGTGCAAGATAACACAGCTGTAAATAAAAAATTATGAAACTTAAATAAATATAACTTCTTAAACCACGTTTTTAAAACCGACTCAAAAGTATAAAATAATTTCTCCTAGCCCCATACAGATTTATAACCCAATACACATTTCTAACCCCGTAAAGATTGTCCTGAAAATTAGTGATTGTGAATTATAAATGGGTATGAAAATACTTGTAATATTTAAAACGGAAAACGTGGGTCGCAAATGATATGAACGATTGGTTGAGTTTTCTCAGTGAAAGCTATTCTCTCTACTCCTATCCCCACGCCTCATCTATTGCATGCGTCCCACGTTTTTCGTTTTAAGGGGTCTTTTCACTTTAGACGCTAAAAAGGCTACTTTCGTGCATTTTTTCGATAGGTTTATATTATATGTATTGATGTAAAAGTTGTTACACTCAATAGGTACATTTTTATAATATAGAATATTTTTTTAGGTATTTATGTAACCCAAACAAACTGTAAAGGCGTGTTTCTCGAAATAACGTTTTCGACGGTTTGTTGATAAAATCTTCGAAATTACTGAACCGATCCTAATGAAATTTCAATCACATATTTTTTTACATCTATAACTATTGCGCATGTCAAGAATTTTTTTTCAATTTTCATATTTACATTTTTTTGTCAGAAACGGTGAAAAAAATACGTTTTTTAAAATTTTCTCGAAGAATGTCCGCCATTTAGTTATTTATGCATATGTCAAAAATCGTATGATATGCGCTATAGCCATTAGCATACTGAATCTAAAACCGTTTGATTTTTTTTTATTCGGATGATCCATCTCTGAGATTTCACCAACAGCGCAGACCTACAATTTTTTTGGACATTTTTTTAGCTACCATTTTGGTCTATAAATAGTGACTTAAATAAGGATTAAAAAAAAACATTTCGAAAATGTATTTATCGAGTGTAACAACTTTTATATCAATATCTATCATATAAACCTATCAAAAAATTCATGAAAATAGCCTTTTTTTAGCGTCTAAAGTGAGAAGACCACTTACATCTTACAAGTATTTTCATAGCTATTAAAAATTCACGATCACCAATTTTCAGGACAACCTGTATGGGGTTAGGAATCTGTATTGGGTTAAAAATCTGCATTAAAAATCTGTACATTATTTTATATTTTTTAGTGCGTTTTAAAAACGTGGTTAAAAAAAATTCTTTAATATAATTTTATTTTCTTCTTTTTAATCTAGTGGGTATGAAATTTTGCTTCTCCTTCTTTAGGTGTCGCTTGCGTTGGGGGGCTGTCTCCTTGACCATCGTACAAGTGTTGACCAGTGCACTGTTCGCTATTAATATTATTTTTTTAAATGTCTCTCCCATTAAACTATACTTTTTAGTTCTTTATTTATTTGTTCAAAATTTTGTTCTCTTCTTCTCTCTCTGTGACCGATTTGCCTGTTTGTTTATTTGTCTGTCACCCAGATCTGAGCTATGTTCAAAGTTTCAAGTCTCTGGCTCATCCGGATGTTAGTTTAAAATAGATTGCAAAATTTGTACCGAAGAGACAAACAGATAACCAAGAAAGCGAGTTAATAAAAACGTGGTAACGTGGTAAAAAATATCCCGTTGTCGCGACATGAATATTGAGACAACAGGTTACGTTTTTTCAATTATTTTTATTTAGTGTATTTATATTGTTTATTATATTTATACATATTTTATTATATCTATATCGAGACAGTGGCTTACTGTTTTACTCGTAAATCACTTTGTACTCATGAATCGAGCATCCTTGAAGGACAATTGCTATTGAATTTGTCGACATTGGTCATGAGTCTCAGATTTTACAGAAATTGTAATCTTTTCAAATTTTTTCTGATTCTAAATTTCTTTAAGATGGTGCTTACAAATATTGGGGTGAATACATATCAATGGAAATGTTATTAATCGATATGGTATACTTTCTGAATTTACTGACAAAAGTAAAACCAAGGTAGAGCAGTCGTTTATTAAATATTCAATTTTTAAGTTTACCTCAATCGCCGCTTGAATGTCGTTTGCAGGATAGTGCACAGAATAATATTGTCGGAAAAAGACAGGTTACCGATCTAATTAATGAGAATTTATGAAAAACCCTACTACGATCCTATTTGTTTCAAATATTTTTTTTTTGAACATAGAATATAGAAAAGAATGTTTCATAAATCCGAAATGAAATGAAATATTTAATTTAGAGTTCTACCACAATGATTTTGGTACATAATTCGCCATTCCCTGGCTTTCTGAAATGGTCTTTTTCGAAGAAAATATTTCGCCGCCTCCACATGAAATCGAACCTACGACCTACCTACCTACAGCTACGCAGGTTGCCCCTACGCTACCGAGTGTTTGTAGTATCTTACAAGGAAAATCCCTCAGGTGACACCCTTCGATTTTGTTGAAATTTGGACATGTTATAAAGCACCGAAAAGCAAGCGATACGTATTTTTTTTATCGGCGGAAAAACGGTTTTAAGAGGTGAAACGAACCCTCGAAAATAAGGATGTTTTTCTTTTTTCGTCGATAACGTTATCGTTCTCATCTCCAATGTATGGTGCACGAAAACATAAACATGGTTGCAATTTGAATTTTTTAAATATCTCGTACCGTTAAAATATTATCGACGGAAAACGAAGGCCATCTCCATTTTTTAGGGTGCGTTTCAGCCCTTAGAACCGTTTTTCGCCGATAAAAAAATACGTATTGCTTACTTTTCGGTTCTTTATAACATATCCAAATTTCAACAAAATCGAAGGGTGTCACCTGAGGGATGTTTGTTGTTAGTCGCAGATATGGCATAAGAGACCACGTGAATTCCTATAATTATTTATTATATCACATAAACTATGTCAATTAGGTACTAGCATTGTGATAATTATAAAGTTTGATCGAATATCATAGTAAAGATTCTTCAAAAATAACCTATATACAGGGTGTGGCACATAAAGTGTTATAGAGCAATATCACTCAAACTATTTATCATATCCAAAAATGTTTCAGACAAAAGCTTCAGTGTTGGAGAAGGCCGTCATACTGGACCACCCTATTTTTTTTATCGGTGGAGGCGCTGAAGCTACGTCAAGGTCAACTCCACTTTTTTAAATAGAGCCATGTATTTTTTTTTTAAATTACATTATTACCGGTTTCAAGACGAATTCAGCGTATCTACAACTCAAGGTCATTCTAGTCACGCATAGTATGAAAATAGTCGAAAAATCGAAACATATCGGAATAATCCCTTTCAAAAGATCTATTTACCTTCGTTTAGGTCATCACATCGATGTGCTCGATGTGATGACCCTTGACTTGTAAGCCCTTGGTAATTCGCTGGTGAAAAGACCTTCTAACTTCAGCCAACATTCGTGGTGTAATTTTGGTACATGCTCGGCATATTCTTTCTTTCATGTCATCAGGCGTGGTAGGTGCTACCACCATTACGCGTTCTTAGAAAAAACCCCATAAAAAGTAATCTGGTGATGTTA
Source organism: Ophion obscuratus (assembly GCA_964007375.1). Lineage (NCBI taxonomy): Eukaryota > Metazoa > Arthropoda > Insecta > Hymenoptera > Ichneumonidae > Ophion > Ophion obscuratus. The sequence continues at coordinate 32,179,202 of OZ023320.1, read as the reverse complement.
GATCTGGCGAACGAGGTGGCCAAGCTACAGGGCCACCTCGTCCTATCCGCCTCGAGTATAATGGGGTGGTGCACCGTCGTATTGCATCCACATGTTCATGCGAACATACAAGGGCACGTCTTCCAGTAGTCGAGGCAGTACGTTTTGCAGAAAATTGGCGCAAACTTGCCCCGTCAAGCAACCTACAAAAAAATATGGACCAATGACGTGATCGCCGACAATGCCGCACCAACAATTAACGAACCACGGATGTTGAAATGGTACAGTTCTCATCCATCGAGGATTCTCATTTGCCCAATAATGTATTTTATAATTGAACTCTCTCTTTCCATTTGCCTGCTGCTCGCATGTGGATTTAGTGCAGCAAAAGCTAAGACAGCAATCGCATTATTTTCATTAACAATCGGTCAAGGAAGCAACGGAAGCGACAGAAACGGTCAGCTAATCGCTTAAAAGCCATGTGCGATTTTGGTCGCCTATCCGGATAACGAGCCGCATACAAATCTTGGGCGTTTCTGTAATGCCTACGGCATTCCCCCAGCACCATCAACATATTGAAAGATTCTGTAAAATCGTTCATTTTCGTGATCCGACGTCCTCACATTAGAAATTAATGCTTGACTAATTAATATGTCAACAGAAAATGCGTATCCCATGTAGGGTGATCGGTAGTGGCCAACAATTGGCCAATGCTCGACGCCAAGCTTGCCAACATTGGCACTCGAGCTTGGCCCGATCATCGACCGAGCCTCGGATGATAAGAGCGGCCCGATATTCGCAATCAATATTGGCCCTAGAATGGCTTATGAGAATCGGCCGAGCATGGCATGGGAGTTCAATCGAGAATTGGCCAACAATAAGTCCCCCTCAAGATCGCCATCATTGGCACTCGAGCTTGGCCCGATTATCGACCGAGTCTTGGCGGATAATTGTGATCCCATATAGATCACCAAAATTGGTCCTGCACTGCCAAAAAAAAGAAATTAATTACTTTTGTATTGTAATTCGTCATTACCTGGTCTTTCGAAATGATTAGTTCGAAGAAAATATTTCACGTATATGGGGCTCGAACCTTGAACTTACCTACTCATAGCCAAACACGCTGCCTCTATGCTACCGAATGCTTGTAACATTTGAATCGCAGATATGGCATAAGATACCAAATCGATTCTCATCATTATTTGTATCGAATAAACTATATCAATTAGTTAATATCATTGTGATAATTAGAGAGTTTTATCGAATGACATATTATAGAATTTTCAAACCTAACCTATATATATATAATTCCTCTCTCTCCACCCTCTCTGCCCCCACAACCCTTTAATATGTGTGTTGCAATAAAGATAGACCATTAGTTCATTAGTTCAAGTGTAATTTGAATAAATAAATATATTTGAAATGAATAATTCCAATAATGGAATGCGATAGGAAAAATTTAATTTCACGAAAAATATAGTTAATTCAAATAAAAAATAAATAAATAGATGCGGTTAGTTAATATTAATAGAATTTTTCTGGCAGTGTAGGATGGTTCATAAAAATCGGCAGAGTATCGCGTATGAGCTCGTTCGAGGATCGGCCAACAATTAGTGCATTGATTTGGTAGTATATTTGTTAAGAATAATGTCCAATGGACTCGTAAAAAGTATTTATCTCGTCTCTCAATGACTTCAACGCGAAACAATGAATCGTCAATATACGAATTGCGGTTTGATCATGCGTTACTCGGCCGAACATTGGCCTCGTATCGGCAAAAACATGATTGGCGAGTCTATACTTCGCCAAGCATCGACCTCGTATCGATAAGCCAATGATTAGAGAGCCTATATTTGGCCGAACATTGTCCTCGTATCGGCAAACCAATGATTAGCGAGTCTATACTTCGTTAAACATCGGCCTCATATCGATAAACCAATAATGAACGAGCCTATACTTGGCCGAACATCGGCATCGTATTGGCAAACCAATGATTGGCCAGTCTATACTTCGCCAAACATCGGCCTCGTATCGACAACCTAATGATTAGCGAGTCTACGTTTGGCCGAACATTGGCCGCGTATCAGCAAACGAATGATCGGCGAGTCTATACTTCGCCAAACATCGGCCTCGTATCGACAAGCCAATGATTAGCGAGTCTATATTTGGCCGAACATTAGCCTCGAATCGGCAAACTAATGTTGGCTAGTCAATACTCAGCCGAGCATTGGCGTACAATTGGGTAATCGATCATCGTCCCGCCAACATTGGTACAAGTATTGGCCGTTACGGTTCGATTGGCGAAACCTACATGGGTTGCTGCCGATAAGAAACATTGGTATCGTAAGAAATGAAATAAAAAGATCAAACAGGTGTTTATAAGTCGAGGGTCATCACTTCGAGCATCTTCTGTAGGCAGACTCAAACCAAGGTTAGTGGATCCTTTGAAAGTGATTATTCCGATATTTTTCGATTTTTCGACTTTTTTCATACTTTGCGTGACCAGAATGACCTTGTGTTGTAGATCGCTGAATTCGTCTTAAAATCGGTTATGTCATCGAAAAAAATACATGGTTCCATTTAAAAAAGTGGAGTTGAACTTGATGTAGTTTCAGCGCCTCCGCCGATAAACAAATAGGGTGGTCCAGTATGACGGCTTTCTCGAACACTGAAACTTTTGTTTGAAACATTTTTGGATATGATCAATAGTTTGAGTGTTATTGCTCTGTAACACTTTTGTGCCTCACCCTGTATATATATATATAATTCCTCTCTCTCCCCCTCCGCGTCGATGTGTGTTTTGCAATGACGGCAGACCATTCGTTCAAGCAGAAGTAAATTTTTTTTCTCTACGAAAAATCTATTTAATTTCGATTTACATAAATTAAATCGAATTAAATCGATTCCGTGGAAACAACTAAATTATTGGGTTGGTAAGAAAGTCTTGCGACACACAACATGAGTAAAATATAATAAACATTTTATTTTAACAGTAAACAATTATTCAGTAATGTATGCTCCCTTTGTATCTACAAATCGTGCCCAACGCTCTGGTAGACTGCACGCCTGCACTCCAGAATTCTTTGGGTCGTGAATTGAAAAAGTCGACCAGTGTATTTTTGAGATCCGCGACATCATCAAATTTTTTATCCTGATAATAATTTTTTAAAGCTCGAAACAGATGGTAGTCGGTAGGTGCTAGGTCTGGTGAATATGGTGGATACGGTAGAACTTCCCATCCCAGCTGCGAAATAGATTGTTGTGTCATCTTAGCTACGTGGGGTCGAGCATTGTCGTGGAGAAGCCGAACTTGGAGACGTTTACGCCTTTTTTGTTTGATAATTTCAGCCAGCTTTTGCAGTTGTGCAGAGTAAGTATTTGCATTTATCGTGGTGTTAGATGGGAGCAGTTCGTAATATAGCATGCCCTCAGAATCCCACCAACAACAGAGTAAAACTCTGTTCACTTCACGGGGCAGCTTAGGGGTCGGATCTGGTTTTTCTCCTTTCGGTAGCCATTGTCGCTTACGTGTGTAGTTAACATAAAGCATCCAGCTTTCATCTCCAGTGACTATTTCTCGAAGAAAATCCTTTCTGTGTGGACGTTGGAGGAGTGAAAGACAGATGGACATGCGTGTCGCTTTGTTTGATTCGCTGAGATCGTGTGGTATCCAAGAAGAAACAACTTTTGTGTATCCGAGATTTTGTAAATGTTGGAGAATCGTGGGATGGCTACAGCCGAGTTTGTAAGCTAATTCCCGTGACGACGTATTAGGCTTTGCCTTTGTAAGTGCTCGTAGTTCTTCATCGTCAACAGTTGATTTCCTGCCGGACCTAGGTTTGTCTTCAAAAGATGTATCGCCAGAACGGAAACGCTGGTACCAACGGGATATCGTTGAATGATGAACTACGTTGGCCTTGAACACACTACACATATTAGCGGCTGCGGTTCTTGCAGAACGCCCTTGTAAAAATTCCTAATATGCAATCGATGGAAGTGCACTATGATCCATCTTCGCTCGTACTGTCTGCGCGGAACAACTGACTCGCTTATATACCCTACGGCATGGAAGGTTCTAGACTAGTCTTGAATATACTACTCTCGAATGTTGTAGAACTTCGTTAGAAGAAAACATATTTTAATCGAAAGGAAAGTGTCGCCAGACTTTCTTACCAACCCAATATTTTTGAACAGATGAAACTGAATGACATTTTGCTAAGGAATAATGAAAAATGTATGCATGGAGTGGACAATATGTTTCGCCATTTTGACAACGATATATAGTTCGTATGGTGTTTGACAAAAGATTAGACGTGTGAAAGGCGCCAAACTGTATATAGGTCTAGTTACTTGATGATTGCTTGAACCTAGCGGGATCAGGCGAACGTAAGCCGTAAGTCCAATTACCTGACTGCCGCCTGAAGTTTGCCGGCTCAGGCAACTGGATGTAACCGTAAATCCGGTTGCCTGACTATCGCCCGAAACCAGTCGGATCAGGCTAATCAAGGCACACCGTAAGTAAGGCCTCCGTACTACAGCGTGATCAGGCCAGGATCAAATGTCAGGCCAGCCTGACAATGTTCCTACTCAGGAATATGCGACCAGTTTACGAAAAAGTAAGCGTTGTTGAGACGTATGCATTGAAATGTGGCAACTTCGGAACTATGGGAATAGCAGAACCAATCAAAAACCTGGCGCGCCAATTTCAAATACGTTAGAGTCAAATGCGAGTAAGGGGAACTTGTTCAGTTATTTATTATGATGTATTCCCCTTTTTTTCTAGCTTCGGTGAGAATAGTACGATGCTTGCGAGCACGAGCCCTGACATCGGATTTAGCCTCGGAAACTTTGCGACGCACTAATTTTTCTTCTAAATCATTCGTTGCCTCCTTTTGCTCTGACATAACCTCTAAAAAATCTGACCGGCACGAAACGCGCGTAACACAGTCTATTTCAATAGGATTTTTAAACATCGAAATTTAATTTTCTAAAATCGTAACTCCTTCTAATTAATATATGCGTAAATAATAATTACGATTATCTACCGTACATTTGAAAATGTTCGCGATATTCACTCGTGCACATTATTTATACTTTTGCTTATCATAAGTTAGCACTGGTTACACAATGTACCCATTAGCATATGGACTTCGTGTCTCCCCCCACACTTGAAAAATCATTTAGCAACAACCAAGCTCCAGCTTGCGCAAGTTTCGAGCTGTATAGTTACGTTTTTTTTCTACATGGACCAGGTATTGAGGAAAATTAATTGATACGAAATTCGAGTGATATTCACATCAGTGAAGGGTTTCGGCTCATGCACATTTTTATCGAATAACTTTCGTGCAACATTATTATAATATTATTATAATTATTCCATTCGCTTTAAAGTTTCTCAGAACCTTGTATGAAAAAGGTTACCATGAAAAATAATAATTTCTTCAAAGGAGAAGCTTGTAAGCAAAGTTTGTTTTTGTAAATATGGGCTTGTGGCTGACACGTAACGCTCTTGTGGTGATGCTTTATAAAAAAAAAAGAACAAGTATATGATATATATACAGTGGTCGAGATCCCATCTCGATAGAATTATTCTATTTCTACTCGTTCGCGACAGTTCGCGTGAAAGAACGAGTGCGGATTTCTTATTTTCCGTAAATCCTCTCGCGCACCTATCTGTGCACGTCATCTATCCAAATCCCGTAGCAATTTATTATTTCTCAAACTGCAAACGTTTGAGAAAGCTTTGTCGCGAAAGGAATAGATTTTCTTCACCTATCGAACTTTACTTTCCCTCTCTCGCTTCCTCTTTCCACCTCGCTCTTAAATTTGTCGGTTCTCATTCGTGAAACTTTTACGGGTGCATGAAATTTCCAGATATAAAGTTTCGCTTGGACGCTTCTAAAAGACGTTTCCCGAGGTATATATGCATTTCAAGAAGTTTTATCGAAAAGGGAGAGAAGGAGGGGGACGTCGATCGTGAGAAGGGAATATCGAGTTATTTCCGTGCGAACTCTGTATCATCGCTCGCTTACACTTGTTACTCAGGATTTATATATGTAATTACATACAGTTTATGTGACATTAAATTTTCCTACGTTTGCCAAATATTTCACATATTTTTCCCTACGTTTTTTCAAGCATCGGGAAAGTTTTTTTTTCTCTATCTATAGAGTAATCAAATTTGCAAAATATTTCGAAAATCAATAGTGACATAATTTATCCCATTCAATGTATAGGCTGGGGTCCATTTGAATGTTTTTTGAGCAAATCGGTTAGTGTGGCTTTATTACATACCCTATCTGTTTCAAATGGGCTTTAATTGTAGCTGGATTATCTGGCTATATGATAGCATTATTGATTTTGCTTCTTATATGCCCTTAAGGCGGGAGCCTGAATTAGAAGGTCCAAAAAATGCGTTTCTTCGGGATTTTTTTTAGTAGGGAGAAAAACAAGTGAGCCCTATAAACATTGAGGTATCTTTTCATGTATCTGTGAAATATTTTTAAAAATCTACAGATATTACATAAAGTGCAACGATCTCATGGCATTGAAAATGCAATCAGACATTTCGGGTAAAAAAAATCCATCAATCCATCCATCCATCCGTCCGTCCGTCCGTCCGTCCGTCCGTCCGTCCATCCATCCATCCATCCATCCGTCCGTCCGTCCGTCCGTCCGTCCGTCCGTCCGTCCGTCCGTCCGTCCGTCCATCCACCCATCCATCCGTCCATCCATCCGTCCATCCATCCGTCCATCCATCCGTCCATCCATCCGTCCATCGATCCTTCTGTCCGTCCGTCCATCCATCCATCCGTCCATCCATCCGTCCATCCATCCTTCTGTCCGTCCGTCCATCCACCCGCCCAACCCCCCGACCCCGAACCCTTTGTTTCCACTGCCCCCACAACCTCGCTTCAAATAATTGATCCAACAGCAAAAAACCCAAATGTTGTAGGTAGGTATTGACCACAATAAACTCAACTAGGAAATTCATAGTAATGATGATCGTAAACAACGCTGAAGATGGAAGAATAGTTTTTGGAGCATTACGCAAGATACTATCAGCCAAAAACTTACTTTTTGTGTCGAAAAAGCGATGCTCGCACATTAAAATGTCCGACGTGCTCGGAGGGGCGACGGGCACTGAGCGACCGGATACGCAAAGTGCCCCCCCCCCCCCCTTCCTGGGGCCCCGCCGCTGCCACGAACCGTCGTCGACTCATTCAACTTGTTTCATTTGACCCATGTTTCTATCGACCCCAGCCTGCCCTACAGTCCAAAAAAGCATCGTTTGGCTTTTCTTTATCGAGGCAAGATTTTCCTCAAGCGAAGGTAATTAATTTACAATTATTGTTCCTTAACTGTGTTCCAGTTGGCGAAAGGAGAATAAGGACAATGAGGTGCCTGTGGATCTGCATCGTTTTCGTGGCCGTTCTGCCAGCGGCAGTTCCATGGCAGACGGATCGCAGTAAGCCCAGTAGAGTATCAGTTACTAACACCCCTAAAACCCTAGTATGTAATTCAAAATCAATGGGCGACAAACATACGAATATTCTGACGATTTAGCCGGTCATAATTCAATTTCTAAAACTTGCCGCAGATGAAAAAGACTTGTTATTATTATTGTTAAATGACTAGAGAATAATAGGCAACCCTTCCCCGTCTCTCATTGGTTGCACCTGCGCCCTAGTTTCAGTCGGAACTTTACCATCGCTGCAAGTGTACGTCCCTTTCTTGGCTTTCTACGTTTGACTGTCTCAGTTAAAAAGTAAACATTTTTGTTGACAGCGATTTCTTTGAAAATATTGTTATGGATTTTGATCGAGCAGGTAAGAAGACATACTTTTGAAACCTTTTGCTGTGTTACTTGTTAATGGAATATTGTTTTTTCGTCATTTGACAAAAAAGTTCAGAATTGTTCAATTTTCTACCAGATTTTTACGCATATAAAGCTTTTTATTGTATTTCCGAGTTGGTCCCGGTCATTATTGAAATTGTTATTGCGAGATGATAATTTGTACCATATAATTATCACCAAATTAACCGCACTTATCCGCACTTTTTCGAGTAAGGGGTGAACAACCATGATAGTGAAAAAAAGAGAGAATTTATATTCGGGCGGAGTGTAACCGTGATATTATGAACGGGCTATTACCAAATCCCGACCCACTGAACGCTAGCATGAGTGCGACCTCCCCCCCCCCCCCCCCCCCCAAATCAATGCCGTTCACGAAGGATTTAATGGAATTGACGATTCCCGCTGAACCTGACTCTAAAGATGCCTCGAAAGGAACATTATTTAAGTGTCCGCCGTCGATTTCGTTGAAACGCATATATGTGATAAAGCACTGAAAACCATTAGACAGGATTTTTTAATCTGCGGAACAACGGTTTTATAGGGGGAAACCACCCCTCAAAAAAGGCTTATCGATAGGTGTTTTGCAGTTCCACAAGCAGTCCACCGAGCTGAATGAAACAAAAACCAAAATTCTCCCAATGAAAAGCGATAAAAGTCCACTATCGAATAATCTAAGGAAAATGAAACTAAGGGGCGACACGTCTTTCTTTTAGGGGTCGTTTTCCCCCTTAAAAACATTTTTAGGCAGATAAAAAAAATACGTGTCTGATAGTTTTTATCCTTGAAACTCATATATGAAACTCATTTTGTTGAATCTCATATATGAGTTTCAACAAAATCAGAGACGGACACTATGATCTTCCATGTCAGATTTCGGTTCGCATGAGGTTTCTTAAGATACAGAGAGTGAGCAGGATGAAGAAGAGCCATGGCGCTCATCATCATCTTAGTTGTGAAAATTACATTAAAGGGTCTTCTCACTTTAGGTACCGAAAAAGGCTACTTTCATGCTTTTTAAAAACCTTTATATTATAGATATTTCTAAAAAAGTTGTTACACTTAATAAATACACTTTCGAAATACATTTTTTTTTAATTCTTTATTTAAGTCAATATTTATAGGCGCAAATGGTAGTTAATTAAATTGTCTGTAAAAATTGTAGGTCTGCGCTGTTGATGAAATCTGGGAGATGGATCATACGAAAAAAAAATCGAATAGCATTAGATTTCGTATGTTAATGGCTGTAGCGCATATCATACGATTTTTGATATATGCGAAAATACCAAAATGGCGGACATTTTTCGAAAAAAAAGCAAAGACATGTTTTTTCACTGTTTTTGGCAAAAAAAGTAAACATAAAAAAAAAATAATCCTCGATATGTGCCATAGCTATAGTTGTAACGAATATGTGGTTAAGATTTTATATGGATCGGTTCAGTAGTTTCGAACATTTTATGAACAAGCCGTCAAAAAACGTTGTTTCGAGAAAAACGCGTTTAAAGTTTGTTTGGGTTACATAAATACATAAAAAATGTTTTAAGTGTATTTCGAAAGTGTATTTATTGAGTGTAACATCTATTATATGAATATCTATAATATAAACCAATAGAAAAAATTCATGAAAATAGCCTTTTTATTTAGCATCTAATGTGAGTAGACGCCTTAAGTTTAGTTTCAGGGAAAAATAAAAATTCAAGTTAAAAATATAGTTTTATTAATTGTTTCTATACAACCCAATATTTTAGGACATATAATTCATGAGAGTCATTACAAATAAAAAAAGCAAGAAATCATGTTGACTGTCTAGATTGACAAAATTCGCCTATGTGTGACGTGGTGACAACGGAACGAAACTCCAACACTGTTCATTTCAATCTGCGAATTTACACGACGTCTATTGAACAATTTTTTGCATTTCCTCATTACTATCTCATACTCGAACTCGCTCTTATTCCATTCAAACATCTCGGATGACAGGTTCCGCGTATATATTATCAATCACTTCGGCACAGAGAAAATGAAGTAGGCTCTCCTCCTGACTCGCTTTGTAAGAAGATGAAAGATGAAAGAGTTATCTTGTGAAGCAGAAGGTTTTATCGTACACGGTATGACTGCAGCGACGAAAATCTCGAACGGGCAATTTGAAGGTAGACTCGAAGTACACGCCAAAGAAAACCGAAACTCCTTTTCTCGCGGTCGAAGAAAAACCATCGTCGCAAGGAGATCGAAAACGAGACGACCGAGTGACAAATCCAATCCGTATAATACCTTTTCGCTGATCTCACGTCTTACAGGCATTGAGGTTTCCTTCTCAACAAAGATAACGAAGATATACAGATATACCCGCGAGATAGGGCAGAGCTTGCGTGAAATCTTGTCAAAGAACGAAAAAAAGTTAACCCTCCGAGAGATGTTTTGTTATCAAGTCGAAAAATATATTTCAAATGACAAGCAGTTACATTGAAAAGTTTGAATCATACGCAACAACATTGTACAAAAATAAAGTTCGTGAATTCGCAAAAATCCTGAAGGGGGACTACCTTTAGGCGTGAAAAAAATTGCTGATTTTCATTCTTTTTTTTTAAATAAAATATCTGTTCACTTTTTTGAGGTTTGGAGTATGTTTTATTACTACCGTTGGCTGTTACATGGTATTTTTTATTTATTCATCTTTAAACATGGCGGAGGTATGGTACGGTCTTCTAAACGGGTTGCAGCGGATGTTGTCAGAGGGCGTGAGACGGAGCGTCGGCGAAATAAATGTAAAAAAAACCAACGACGATTTTTCTTTCATTAACACTAATACGCAGAATATGAACCGAGAAAAAGTGAGAAATGATGAAAATCGATGAAATGGTACGCTCTGAAACAAAAAGATTGACTTTTCCGGAAAAAATTGCTAGATTTAGCGATCAAAAATACGTTTTTGAAAATATTCCGAAAAAATAGCTACATTTTGCGATAAAAAATACGTTTTTATAAACATTCCGAAAAAAATGCAACATTTTGCGATAATAAATACGTTTCAAAAATGTTCTCAAATATTTAGGGCCACGTTTTAGATAATAAGGTTGGAAAGATATATACCAAATTTTATCGGAATCAGCCGATTAGTTTTTTCGGCTATACGTCACTCCAGTTTTGCAAATGCAGTTTAACAGACCGTGCCATACCTCCGACGTTTTTAAAGGTTAATTAATCCTAATTAAAGGTTAAATCCCATTGAACAGCCAAGAGTATTAATAAAACGTAGGAATCTTTTCTGTTGGAAAAAATCATGAAAATCAGCAAATTTTTTCTGCGCCTTAAGGTATCCCCGCCTTCAAGGCGGGAAACCAGTTAAGATAGCTAAAAAATTGATTCTTTTTATTCCATAAATTTTTAGTAAAACTAATCGCTGGTTAACTGATAAGCAGTATAAATAATTCATGACTGCCTTGAATTTTTACTTTTCGGTAAATTTTTTCTAACGCTTTTTTCTCGAAAGGACTTTTTTTAATTTGTGTACACTCTAGCTCGAAAAGTTTCTAACTTATAATTTAATGAAGTGATAGTTGGTCCCTTATATTATGACGCTCTATATGAACCTAAATTCGAGGTAATATAATTGTTTAAAGTATATTTTTCGAAGCAAAAAATATTATAAAATATTGGCAAGAATGATACCCTTTTGTTTGAACACCTCAAAAAAATGCAATTTAAAATTTTTTCTTGTCATAGTTAGGTTCATGTAGAAGGAAAACATGTTCTTGAAGTAATCTTCAAACCGTATTGATGTCCAATGAAAACTGTGGCCTCCAGGATAAACACAAATAGCAAAGTCTGACGGCGAACTTCGATGTGCGGCAGGTTATATGTTTCATATTTTCAAAGGAAATACATCGAAAAAATTAAAATATTTGTTTGAAAATATGTATAAAATGTTCCCAACGTTTGAATAAATTATATTCATTCATGCCTCGTAAAAAAATCATTAAAAAAACGTACTCCTAAACTGGTTTACCGCCTTAAATTTGGAATATTTTCAAGAGCTACTTATCTATTGTGTAAAACTTTCACTGATATTAATAAAAAGTAACATGGTCCCAGGCATCATAATTCTATGCGTTGAATAGCGAGGAGCAACCCCCATACGATTATCAAACGGCAAAAACGGTGAACGACTGAAAATAATGTAAGACCCCCAAAACGATAAAAACCAAATGCCAATTGTTGTATATGTATGTTCGCAGTGCCGCGTCTGTACGGCGACAGGATTCCCACGAGGGTATTAACGCCGAGCAACAAAAAAGTTCAGAGAAAGATCGTCATCTACCACAACTTTTTTCGAACTCGTGTCACTCCGACGGCGGCCAACATGCTCGTTATGGTAAGCATTTTTTCTTCGACCGATCTGTTTTTCGATGTCGAGGATGGAACACCTAATTGTTCAATTTTCACGGATCGAAAATATGGCTGTTAAGGAGGTACGGTGATTGGAGCGAGTCCAAGATAAAAGCCCGATTTTTTTTATAGCATTGTCGAGAGCGTCGTCCATGCGTATGCGAAGTTTCCACGAGATTTACCGTGCAGTTTCCGAGTTATTAACTGTTAAAGTTGGTGAATTAGTCACACGTAGACGACAAAATGCGCCTGTCCTCTCATATATCGATTTTTTTGTGCTACTCGGAGCCAAGACACACGTAAAGAAAACTGACGGTTGCGTTCGTTGGTTCTTTGTGATCAATAAGGCAACTTGAATTGGAAAGCTCACCGCAGAAATAAGCAATAAATTTAGAAATAAAGTCGCGAAAAACCGAAGTATCCGGAGAGAGAGACGTCTCGTGACGTAACCGCAGCCATCTTGCTCGAAGTGTGGCAACGCCGGATACCCGCAAAAATTTGATTGGTTTATCGGATATTTTCAACGCGAATTAAAAATATAATCGTGTGAAGCCATACGTTTTTGAATCGATTATAATAGGCCTTTCGTCGATATTTACTTAAAGTTCTTTTCTATATAGCTAAGGCATCTCAATCTTTCTGGCGACATGTATACGACGCATTTATATGTAAATTCAGCATGGAAGAACTGTCATATAAAATGACGGTTCGTTTTTATATCTGCAAATATTGTGAAAATTGGGAAATGGAAAAATAACATAACAATCGATGAAATATGTTTTGACTCTGAACAGATTGGACATTGGATATTGAGGTTAACCTCAACGCGACGTTTTTCAGTTGTATTCGCAATATCATCTTTTCATTTTATAATTCTTGTCCGACAGAATCTACCTTTGTTTCTAAACTGGACTTCGGGTACAATCTGTCTGTCTCAATCTGTTACTCTCTTGATAAACTTCTACAGTATTTTCATTCTCCATGTTTACCGGCTACAAAAAATAAGCCGAGCGCGCGGGACCGATGACAGCTATATCAAAAATGCGACGATGCTAAACGTCGACGATATGGCGTACTACTGAAGTCGAGTAGTAGATTATTACGTTTGTTCTTATATTATAAAAGTAATAAGCTTGAAATTCAACACTTAAAAAAGATTTCTCGAAAAATAGGCCACACACATATGTCCAAAACGTGGCGGTATTATGGCGGAAAATAGATTCATAGTTTACTAGCGTGGTCATCACCGTACCTCCATAAATAAATATAAAATATAAACCTATATTTCAACATTTCGATCAACATCAGTATTCAATATTTCAAACAAAAATATAAATCAATCGGCTAATAAATCGTGCCTTTTTATCGGTTATTAAACGATGCATTTTTCTTCTTTCTTCGTGTATGACACGATTACGAATACTTTCTTGAGGTTTTCGTCTAGGATGAAAGAAAAAAAAGTTCTTTGCGCATGGCAAAAGTCAAAATAGGTTTATTCGACAGTTTATTGTTGACGTTCTATTTTTTATCGAACCTAAATTGAACATAAAGTATAGAATCTTAAAATGGATATTTTTAATAATAGCAAAGATCTCCGTGCTTGTTAAAAATGAATTTTCCTTCATTAAAAAAAATTATATCAACCAAAGAATAAGTTTCTGAGACATTTGTGTCATCATTTTGAGAAAATGCCTTCCGGAAAACCGCATACAACGTTACATGGAAGAAAGCGAGCAAAGAGACTCTTTTCCATAAGTCATTTTTTTTCCCAGTCTGCGCATTAGGCCTTCTGACTCTTTGAAAGAAAAAAGAAAGAAAAGAAGAAAAAAGACAGACTTGCTGAGCAACGGCACTTTCCTTTCCTTTATCTTTTGATGGCTGCGGGGACTTTGATCCTTGCCTTTCGGTGGCGGCAATAATGTGCCGACGGTCCGTGGTTTCCGCGAATGTTTTTCCTCAGAGGCTCACCGCACCTCCCAAAGACGTTCGTAATTTTCAAAAGTGATGCTTATGCATCTTTGAACGTGCGAGCATCCAAGTGTGCTGCAATCTTAATTACTCTTGGCACCACCAAGTAATTTCACGTCAAAGACCAAACAAAGAAGTTGAGACATCGGTGAGGTTTTCTGTACTCAACGAATTTCGAAATTTCCCTCGAATTGCCAGAATCGAAATATAAAAAAAAGTTGTTTTATTGAAAATCCTCGACGAAAATTTTCCCTCGACGGGAAAACAATATGACTGAAAACAACGGAGTGTTTTACGAGGTATTCTATAAAGTAGTGTGGTCAAAAAATTCTTCAAGGATTTCTAATTTTCACTCGTGGTCCAAATATCGGATAAGGTTCCACCCCCCCCCCTTCTCCCTCGATCAAGCTGGAATTTTCCTTTTAATATTTTAAGACAACCTCTAAAGGAATTTTTTGCGACTTGGGGGTGGTGGCCGGAACCTTACCCCAAATATCTTCTGTAGATTGGCAAAAATGAGTTTTCAGTATAAATTCCCCACCTCGCTTTGTACATCTTTGCCAAATATTATTCCGAACCCTTTGCGTGAAAAAAACCTTCCTTACCCGCCGGCAATCACCTCATTCTTTATTAAGGTTCATGAAAAAAATTCTCGCGAGAGGCCGCATCTTCTCTTTTTTTCAAGCAGGAGAAAAAATTCTTCTCCCGAGCGACCTTCTTCGTTTTTCTTTTTTCCGGTGCCGAATATGTTTGAAGAATGTTTTCAAAGGATTCTTCAGAGGAGGGCGGGTTGAATGTGCGAGATTGTAAAACCTTCCCGGGGAGAAAAGCATCCGCGGCTGACCACGTAATCGTTTCACCTCTGGTATACACGTTCAATGTCTAAGAGAAGCGGAGCAGCGCGGAGAGAGTTGCTCTCGGTTTGGTCGCGCCTTCGTGCAAGCTCAGCCCCCCGCCCCCCTTCGCCTCTTCTACAGTCACTGGACCAGCCGCACGAGGATGAGCAATTAAGAGGGTTCGCTTGTCGGTCGAAGCTTTTGCGGTGATCCCGCGTTCTCTCTCACTCGCTATTTCGCTCCGAACGCGATTTCGAGGCTTTTGGCCCCCGCGCATTTACTTTTTCACCGTCAGTATGCAACCTGTATACTCACTCATTTTTATTTTATTCCCTCTTGGCCCATTTCATTTTTCAGGAAGATGCGAACTCGACGAGCAGACTTACTTTTTATCAAGGGGGGAGATACCTTAAGGCCTTAGGCCACAGTAACGGGTATAAAATCATGTGCGAATTCAACAATTTTTTTTCGTATGAAAAGTAATTTACTCATAAAATCAATTACACATTTATTTAGTACGAATATCAAACTGTTAGAAAATATATCTTTTTTTTTCGTTTCGATGTACAAAATGGCCGACTACTCGAAACTTGTCGAATCAGTTTTTTCCCCAATTGGCGTGACAAATAACTTGAACTTTTACACTTTATTTACTTCAAATTTAACCCGTCGTCACCACACTTCACTTGACCACCCGGGGCTACCACACTAGTGCGAATCGGGATATTCAAATTTCAACGGCGTATAACTTTTATTGAATTATAAAGTTATTAATACATAACACATCTTTCTTATGGGAAATTTTATGTATTAGGTGTACAAATAAGTTTTAGGACACTTCGATTTTGTATCATAACAGCTATTCTAAATTAATTCAAAGGTCCCGCTCACTTATCATAGATGGCGCTTGATATGTAGTATCGAAACGTAAAGGAGTCATAAACATAACCTATAAATTCTGTAAATTAAACATGCAGACCGATAAGCTATTTATTAGACACTGCATTCGCTATGAATTCCATCAAGGAAAAAGTGTTAGGAAAGCGTGTGAATCGATATGTTCTGTTCTTGGAGACAACATTGTATCTAAAAGTACATGTGAGTATTGGTATAAGCGATTCAAAGAAGGTGATTTCGACGTTAGTGACCGTGAACGCACGGGGCCTCCTGTAAAGGTGGACGATCAGGAACTGCAAGCGTTGCTGGATGAAAACTCTTGTCAGACGGAGAAACAACTTTCGGAACAGCTTGGAGTAACTCAACAAACTGTTTTTTATCGTTTAAAAGCAATGGGTAAGATTCGAAAAGGAACAAAGTGAGTACCACACTTTCTGACTCAAGAAAATAAAAACAGCCGTCTTAACATTTGTGTGAGTCTTTACAACAAGAAACATAGAAAGTCTTTCTTGTGGAAAATTGTGACCGGCGATGAAAAGTGGATTTATTTTGATAATCCGAAACGCAAATATCATTGGGTTGACCCCGGCGAGCCGACAACATCCACGCCAAAGCGCAATGTTCATTGTAACAAAGTCATGCTGTGCATATGGTGGGATATGAAAAGCGTACTGTATTATGAACTTCTCAAACCTGGTAAAACAGTTACTACCAATCGCTATTGTCATCAATTGATGCAAGTGAATCAAGAAATTGAGAAGAAACGTCCATTTTCTGGTAAAGGAAAACGTCCAGTAAAACTGCTCCATGACAACGCGCGGCCTCATGTGGGTAAACCGGTCAAGGATACGTTACTAGCGCTTGGATGGGAAGCTGTACTACACCCGGCGTATTCACCAGTCTTAGCCCCATCCGATTATCATTTATTCCGGAAAATGCAGAACGATTTGTCTGACGTGCGATTCATAACATTTGAAGAAGTGGAAAAATGGGTCGCTAAATTTCTCACCTCGCAAGATGAAAGTTTCTTTGCGAAAGGCATCCGCGAGTTACCTGAGAGATGGCTGAAGGTCATTCAGTGCGATGGAGATTACTTCGATGAATAACTGTGTTTTACTTCTTTTTTAATAAATCTTGAATTTTTTGAAAACTGTCCTAAAACTTATTTGTACACCTAATAGAATCGCGTGGTGATATTTATTTTTATGAAAAAATTCATTTTGTTAATTAAAAATAGGGATAATTTTTTAAAAATTTCAAGATTGCATTTTTTTTCATTAACAAATTTTACATATATTTTATGCATGGAGTCTTCTTTTTATTGTGCATAATTATTAATTAAGGTTCATATTTTAAGATTTTCACGTATATAAAGTGATAAAATAGCTTTTAATATTTTTTAGTGGAGTGGGAAGTTAGGGTATATTCAAAGGTTATTTTTTACACATCATTCAATTTTTTTGAGTAATATTTTTGCAGTATTCCACAAAATACTTGAAAAAACTTACAAATCGATTTGGGAAACTTAGTTTATTCATTATGAATGCATTCAACGCATACACCTGCGCGGTGATCGTCACACATGCGTCTTTTACAGTCGGGGCATCGCAATCTTGTCCGACTCAAAGAAGCGCTGTCGCACAAACCATACTTCGCTCTCGAGTCCTTTTTTATAACAGTCTTATTGACAGTTGGAGGAATGTCAGTTGACAGTATTTTGGCAATGAGTTTTTTAGTATTAGTTCGCAAAGTTTCCGACTGTATCAGCACCCTCACTATCATCATCATGGTGATCAGAAATAGCAAATTCCTCGTCGTCTGAATCGGACGCCTCGTTGTTACTTTCTTCTTCATCCTCGTCACAGATGCTGTTGGCTATTGTCCATGATGGACGCAAATTATAACGATTTGTATCACCGTCAGCCATTCTAAAATAAAATGGAATTATAATTTTTTCATCGATCATGGATAAATTAAAAGAACAGTTCATTAAATAACAATTTTGTTAATTATTTTACACCAAAAATCCGAATTATTGGAAAAAAATTGAAATTTGTTTGTTAATAACAATAAATTTGCCATAACAATTTATAATTATGCAAAAAGTGAGTTAAAAATAACTTACCGTGCTGAAAATGTTAAAATAATAAATAATTTTCTTTAGTCGGCGCCTCACGCCACGCAACGATCTGACAGCGTCCGCTACCACTGTAGTGCAAATGTGCACCTCACCGAACTTTACAGCTGCCTTGTACCGTTACTACAGTCGAACTGAGGTAGGTAGGTATTAGGACCGAAAGAGAGCCCTACAGTGATATTTGTCGTAGTGGGGATTCCTTTCTATAGAGACTTTTCTAGAAAATATCGACGGTTTTAAGTTTTGGGTGGTGCGAATTCGCACTAGTGTGGTGACGACGGGTTAAAAGTTATGATCCTAATTGCATTTCGCAGAGAAGTACGTACGGAATTTCTGATTAATCGAAAACTTTTCATTTTATGAGTAGTTATAACGAAATTTTTTACTGAAAATTCATTTCTTAAGTTCAAATACCTACAACTTTTGAATAAAACAATATTCTTTAAATTCCGTACGTACTTCTCTAGGTATTCTGATGTAGATCGACGAGAATTTATGTTTTTTGTCCTGGATAAAAAATTATGGATGCTAAATGTCACGCCGCGGAGCGCCTAAAAAAAGATAATAAAAGAAAATATTAGTAGTCGGCCAATTTGTACATCGAAAAAAAAACATAAATACAGTTGCGTGCAAAAGTTGTGGGCCATCCTATTTTTGAAGCATATTGTATTGAAATACGACGGGGGGGGATCAACTCGTGATGACAACTTGTATTCACTTATATTTGAAAACAATTAATTACAAACATCAATACTCTTCTTAAATATTTGATTGTCCATCACTTTTTATCAGACGACTGTGCAAAAGTGTCGGGTCACATACTATTGCGTGTGAAAAATGTAGCAACGAATTTTGAAAATAACATAACGAGATTCAACTTTCTTCACTTGACTCGGCACTTTGTTGCCATGCCCTTAGCAGCGATAACCGCGCCGTTCTTGTGGCAAATTTTTGCACTCATGTAGCGAATTATTCCACAATTCCACCTTGTTAGAGCGATTTTTTGTTGCAACACGGTTTTTCAGGTCTTGCCACAAATGCTCAAGTGGATTTAAGTCCGATGATTGCGATGGCCAGTCGAGAAGGCACACTTTTCGTCTTCGAAGAAAATCTTTCACAAGACGTGAAGTATGTTTGGGGTCGTTATCGTGTTGAAAAATCGAACCACGCTGTATTTTCTTCATTGCATATGCGAGCATATGGTCTTGCAATATATTTCTGTAGATTGCAGCGTCCATATTGCCTTGAATTTCTACCAGCGGCCAACGCCGTCGTCAGAAAATGCTCCCCGAACTTTAATGTTCCCGCCACCGTATTTTACGGTAGGAATTTGATAACTTACGTTGAATCTGGTACATGTTGGACGTCTCACGTACTTCCGAATAATTGAAGTTTAGATTAATCGGAAAACAGCACTTTCCGCCGATATGATGCTGTCCAATACTGATATTTTTTTGGTAAATTTAATCTGGCTTTTTGATTCTTTCTACTGATGAGTGACTTTTTTACACCAATGCGTTCAATTAGTCCTACAGCCTTCAGACGTCGGGATACTGTACTTCGACTAATGTCGACAAGATTTTCACTACGTAATTCTTTCGAAATGCCTACTACAGTTTTTCGTGGATCTATGACGCACTTTCTTTTTATAATCTTGTCAACGTATTTCGTATTTTTCGTGGTCTACCACTTCGACTTTTGCCACACAACGAATTTGTTAATTTATATTTACGAATAATACGATTGACCGTACTTTTTCCAATAGACAAAGTGGTCGCAATATCGCGAGAACTCTTCCCGTCTGAAGAAAGTTTTAACACGATTTTACGAACTTTAATATCCGTGTGTTTCGCCACCGCGGCAGTAATAATACTGATTTTTCATTGTCATGCATATTTTTAAACTAGTACGAAAGAAAATGCAAACAAACTGTGCATACGAAGCCGGCAGCGGCCCGATACTTTAGCACACCGACGAAACTCGTTCGACGCTGTACGCAAATAATACGCGATACAAAAGGAATAATATATCACGTTAATATTCATATCATGGCTCTCTTGAAAATTTGAAATGATTAACGAGTTCAGAACATACATATTTTATCAGTTTGCTCATAAAAAACCGGTGGCCCAAAGTTTTTGCACGCGACGGAATATATTTTCTAACAGCTTGATATTCATATTAAATAGATGTGTAATTAATTTTATGAGTGAATGACTTTTTCATACGAATTTTTTTTTTAAATTCGCACATGATTTCATACCCGTTTTAAGGAACGATTTCTTCGCCATTTTTGAGTCTGAGGGTCTGTTTTATTACTATTTTTGGCTGTTAAATGATATTTTTTATTTTAATAAACTTTAAAAATGGGGGCGGTGCGGGATCTAAATGGACCTAGGGTATGGTAATCTAAAAAGACCAACGAAGATGTGTCATTAACACTTATATATACGCAGAATATGCGTATAAGTGCAAATAGCTACATTTTGCATTTCAGAATCGGTCGATTAGTTTGTTAACTATACGGCACGCCAGTTTTGGAAGTGCAGTTCAGACGACCGTGCCATACCTCCGCCATTTTTGACGATTAATAAAAAAATACCATGTAACAGCCGAAAGTATTGGGATGATGAATAAGTTCTCGCCTTTTTTCCATGAAAATGAATGCCTTACTTTAAGAAGTGATTTCTAATACATTTAAACGTTTCAAACCTATTGCGTAATCAACTCTTAATGATTCTGCAAGTTCAGCTAGCGTCTGAGATGAGTCTTCATGAAGTAATGCCTCTAATACAACACATCAAAACCATTATTTTTAAAGCGTTTAAACCAATGCATGTTGTTTTCGACAGAGCATGCTCGCCGTGAGTATCAACAAGGATTCTGTGTGCTTCAGCTGCAGATTTTTCAAACTAACGTAGTGCAGTGAAATTCCCCGCAAATAGTCGAGGTTGGGGCAAGGTGATAACGCTAAGGTCATATTAAAATAAAACAATAAATGTATGTGTCAAACTTAATTATTGTTTTTAATTAATCGACATTTATTAATTTTTTAATTTTGCAAGAAAAAATCAGTCTTTCTGATTTTTACCATACAGTATCTATTTTTAATTCAACCTTTATTTTTTCCATCTTACCCCGTAAGGTAAATGTCCCAATTATTGAACAGGTCCCAATTATTGAACACTATCTTGTATTTTTATTATTCCTCATTCACCTGCATGCATTTACGTATTTATAAAAATTTCATTACATATATGGAACTTTTAGCTATCGAAATGTTACCTTACTTGTGCAAAAAAAGCTTTAATTGATAGAGCAAAAATTATTTAATCAACAACGGTGACCCGATGTGACGTATCGTGGTAACTGCTTATCGTTTTTGCTAAGACGCGCCGCTTCATGCGTAAGGGCATACAAAATTCAAAAACTGTCGCATCTCAAAAAGTAAAGGCGTTTCAGGTTCCTCAGAAAATTTCTTACAAATAACCATTTTTATGAAATTTTTAAATTTAATTATTTGTTAAAAAATACGGTGTTCGATCATTGGGACATAGAAAATGCAGTGTGTCCCAATTATTGAACACTCAAATTCTCCAAGATGGCGTCATTAAACCCATTAAAACATCGAGACAGTTAACGTGTGACAGATCGTGTGAATCGGATTTATTCAACCAAAAACTGTAAATTCCTGAATAAACTTACCTTTATTCTTTTAATAATAACTCTAAGATCGTCAAATATATTTTTTATTTGTATTTTCGTGCAATAAACATAAAAAGGAAAGTAAAAAGAGAATATAACCTAAATGTAACTTAAAAATACGAATGTACTGTTCATTATTTTTTGCTCTCCGATATTTCAGGGAGCCAAATTGCGACAAAATCAAACAAACACAGAACATAAAAACGAGGAAGCTGAAAATAAAAATAAAATGAAGTTCGAGTCGAAAAGCAAAAATAAACCAAATGCGGATGAACCAAAAACCTGTCAAAAGAGTCTATATATATATTTTTGTATTTTTACATGATCAACAAAAGATTATTTAAGTGTTTCATTTTTTCCTTTTATCTCTTAATATTGTACCCGAAATAATATTTTCAGAACGAAAAGAGAATTCTCGAGAGTGTTCAATAACTGGGACATGCCTGTTCAATATTAGGGACACAGGCACTTCCAGTGTTCAATAATTGGGACATTTGCATGCTTCACATTGTTATTCTTTTTTTTTTATTTGAAATCATTTAAAAATACTTTAAAGGGTGATTTTTCGAAAGTAAAAATATCAAAGTATCATTTGAACCTGAAAGCGATGGTTTTTTCTTGATTTTATATATTTTTCTCACCGAATTCAATCCCCCAGATCCTTAGCTGTTCAATAATTGGGACATTTACCTTATGCAGGGCGAGATGCAACAGCGCTGGGCGAGTAATGGGACACGAATGATTGACATTTTTCGCATATAAAAGGGATTTCATTTTCAATGCCAACAATTTGATAAGCCAATCGTCTAAGTTTTGTAGTATTTAGTCCGACTACTAATCTTGCTTCCATATCATGTTGATCATTTGTAAATTCTTTTTCTTATCCTAGTAAAAACACCGGTTGAAGAGAAACCAAAGGCTTTACTAGTTTCATTTCACCCTTTTTAACGTAAATAGTGGTACGTTGTGAAATATTGCGGCTTTGCGATAGCTTCTATTTATCTTGCCCTGTTAGACGATTAACGAATTAACAAAAAATGACGCATTAACCTGGAAAATTTCTGACAAACCAGTTTTATTATATTAATAATTAGTATTTTCATTGTGTTTACCTATCTGTCTCTAATCAATATCAGCTACTCAAATAAACTGAAACGATGGTAAACTTTACCAAAAATAAGATCATTTGGTCAAAAAATCGATATTGTTTTCTCACTCGAGACGCGTGCTTTCGCCACACCCGAGTCAAAGTTTTTAGCCTCCTCTAAACCCTCGCAGGACCCATTTCTTTTGTAATACACAAGCAGCCAGCCTTCCTTGAACCTACCAAATCCCATTTGTCGAGTTCAGTCCCATGAAAAGACCTCCTCTTGGTCTAGTGTAGCCTCTGTTAGACCTCCCAAGCCTTCTTTCGACCCCCAGTTTCAGTGAAATGTGCAGAACACAGGCCTCCTTAAACTGCTTTCGATCTCAAATCCATTGCCTCGACCGCACCTAACCTGCTTTCGGCCCAAATTCGATATCTCCTCCATCATCACTTCATTGTGGCCTAATCGGTAACCCGTTCGATGACGAAATACAAAATGTTTTCCCTGATTATCACCCGAAGTATGGTATAGTTAAATACGCATTATCAGATGATGAATAAATACTACACAATCAATAAAAATACATTGTCACCTTATGAAATGATTAGTGCAATATTAATATGCGAAAACAATCAAATTTGCTCAATATCGGTTTATTATTATTTTATAGGCGATTCACAAAAGAATGCTCGTATATGCAGTCTTACTCCAATTCTATCGAATTTATGGTCGTCACAAACTTTCCTGTGGGAAAAATCTCACAGGAAAATTCTTCAAAAATTCCAAGCTATCCAGTATAAACGTACGCTACTTTTTACGTCTTTGACATTTCCTTTTTAATCCTAATTTCTTGAATTACATTGCATTTTCCAGAATTAGTATTTTTTAGCCAAAAATTAAATAACTCCGCGAAAAAAATCGTACGAAACTTTTTAGAAATTGAAAATGGACCTCTTGCTATCCCGTTCAAGTTCACCAAGGATAAACATGACAACTTTTTTTCCGTACGTCATACGCCAAATTCTCGAAGGTCGAAAAAAACCAAAAAACGGTCACGTACGAAAGTGCGTACCGGGCAGAAAAAAGTATTTCTAAAAAGCAAAATAAAGCTGAATTTGTTCGCTTCGAAACGCCGTTCGGTAAATTTGGTTATCTTTTTTTTTGATGAAGCTATGTAACTTGTAGTGCGGCAAGAAATATCGACTGTTGTATCCAAATTTTTAAGTGGCAGTGTATATTATATAATACAATATATATATAGTTTTCAGACACTTCACATAATCGCAGACCTTTTGAGCGGTGGATAATTGCCAAATAATGTAAGAGTAATATTATTTATTTCATTTATTATTTTACGAAGATGATATAAATCTCTATATAATTATTTATTCTAACATAATTTTAAAATTATCTGAAGTGTTCGAAAACTTTCTACCGGTAGTGCAAATTCGAATGTATTAACGCAACCACATATTTCAAGTCATATATATA
Organism: Ophion obscuratus; assembly: GCA_964007375.1. NCBI lineage: Eukaryota > Metazoa > Arthropoda > Insecta > Hymenoptera > Ichneumonidae > Ophion > Ophion obscuratus. The sequence goes on along the minus strand of OZ023320.1, from coordinate 32,154,860 downwards.
TATATATATATATATATATATATATATATATATATATATATATATATATATATATATATATATATATATATATATATATACTTACTATATATATATACTGTATATATATAAGTATATATATACTTACTATATATGTATAAACTTTTAGCTGGCAGGTATATCTAAATAACGTATAATGTTGATATCTATATAAAACGTTGGGCTGTTAATTATAGTCTATTTTATGTTCTAAAAGATTGAAATTATCGGTTTGAAATTCAACCTCAGTCGATTTTTTGTTAATTTTGTTCCTTTTTTTTTTTTTTTTTGTTTATTCAATAATGAGTCGATGAATGGCGATATCCGATTACCGTCGAATTCAAATAAAATGTTTGATTTTTCTTTGTTTTCATATAGCACTTCGAAAATAAAAGAAAATATTGTAGAAACGGAAAGCGACGCGTAACATTCTTTAAAAAAATTTCTATGTTCCCGCGTGATGCGTCGCGAGCGCCGCGCTGGAACAAAGAGCGCTGTGTGGATGAAAGACGCGAGCGTGCAAAGCCCACGGGGGCATTCGCAATACGAACGACGGCGAAGAAAGACGTCCTGTCGAAAACCTTTTCTTTCTTTTCTTTGTATAACTTTATTGTAATAAAAGTTCTTACACAAAAAAGTTCTATCTCTTTCCGCACTACGTGGGCTTGACGGGAGCTAAGGCCCGCGTACCGCGTTATCTAAAAGGGGGAATCTTAACTGATAATAGAAAATTCCTATAAACTTGGGGGCTCGGTCCGGGATAACGCGGAGGAAAATATAGTGTACTACGAAGAAGAAAAGGAGAAAAGACGAAAAGAAGAAAAGACGAAAAGGAGAAAAGAAGAAAAGAAGAAAAGACGTTAAAAGACGAAAAGACGAAAAGAAGAAAAGACGTTAAAAGACGAAAAGAAGAAAAGACGTTAAAAGCCGAAAAGACGAAAAGAAGAAAAGACATTAAAAGACGAGAAAAAAAGAGACGAAAAGACGTTAAAAGCAAGGAAAACGGCGACAAAGACGAACGACGAAACGTGTTGAGACGTATGTGCGACGACGCGCGTCAAATCGAGCGTTGAGCCGAAAACAAAGAGAGGGCACGTGTAGGTCGTACGCCGCGCGTGAAGTGTGTGTAGCTGTTCGAGAACGGCCGATATAAAAACAAACGGTGAGCACAGTGTACAGTGGAACTGAGACATTATTTAAAAAAAAAAAGAGACTATGCTAGATGCCTCGAAATATAAGACCAAAACTCTAAAAGACTTATTGTCATCGTTGGGATTGCCTACAACTGGTAATAAGAGTGAGCTGGTGCTAAGACTCAGCGAAGTCGCAGGTATCGACATGTTAAGCGCACAAGCAACGGTGCAAGATGGCGAAGATAGCGTTCAAACGACTCGAGACACACACGACGAAGCAGCATCGCTCCAGCGTACGATGGAGCTATACAAAACAGAGAAGGAACTCGCGGAACGCGAAATCGCATTGTTACGACGCGAGCTGGAAGTCGCGCGCAACACACGGCCGGACAGCGCTGGCGGAAGTGAGTCGGGCGGACAGCAAGCGTCCGGTATAACGTCAAGTGCAACTTTTGTTCAAAATCCGATGCGCATGAACTTGACGATGATCGCCGATCTCTTGAACTACTTCGATGGGAATGCTGAAACGTACGAGACTTGGGAGAAGCAAGTGATTTTCCTGAAACAAACGTATCGACTAGAAGATGACGCAACGAAGGTTCTAATCGGGATGAGGATCAAAGACAAGGCGCTGCAATGGTTTCATTCGAAACCAGAGCACATCGAGATGTCATCGGACCAACTGTTGGGTGAGCTACGTGGAATGTTTTGCAAGCGTATTAACAAAATCGCATTGAGACGACGTTTCGAGGAGCGTGTCTGGAAGAGGACCGAGACCTTCAACGACTACGTTCACGAAAAAATAATAATGGCAAACAAGTGAGCTCTGCCCGAAGATGAAATTCTGCAGTACGTCGTCGAGGGAATCCCGGATTCGAATCTACGAGATGCGGCTCGAATCCACGGCTTTACAACAAAGGAATCGCTTCTCCAAGCATTTGAAGAGATCTCGCTACGAGATCGAAGCGACACGACGAAGAACGTGGGGAAAGCCGACGGTAAGAACATCGCGACGAAGACATCGATAAAAAGCGAGTCCAGTCGGTTCAGCGAAACGAAGCCCTGCGCCGATAAAAAGGATCGCGGTAATGTAAAACGCTGTTTTAACTGCGGAGCACGAGACCATGTAAGTTTTAAATGTCCATCTAAAGATTTAGGCCGAAAGTGTTTTAAGTGCGATAAATACGGGCACATCGCGACGCAGTGTCCCGAAAGTCTAGCCGAAACAAAAAATACGTGCGTGTTAGCTGACACCTCGGTAGAAAAACATAAAAGCGAGAAACGCGTATTAGTAAATGGACGAGAAGTAGACGCAATCATTGACACGGCGAGCGATATCACTGTAGTACGCGAAGACCAATACGTTGATCTGGATAGACCGAACCTTGTGAACGAACAGACGCCATTCCGCGGTGTAGGAAAAGAGACAAATAAAACTAACGGTTTCTTTGACGCAAAAATAGAAGTCGACGGTAACGAATACGAGATCCGGTTGCGGGTAGTCGCGAATGAGTTGTTGGATCATAAGCTTTTAATTGGCACCGACTTCCTCGATTGCGTACGACTCATTCGATCGCGCGGGATCTGTACAATTGAGCCGTTGAATGACGATCAAAACGAACGCGAAAACATACCCGAAATTTTAAGAATTCAAGCCATAGAGTCGAGTGATGCAGATAGAGTAGATCTGTCACGAATCGCTGATCGTAAGTGTCGAGAGGAAGTCGCAAGTTTGATCGATACGTACGAACCAAAAAAGTGTCGCGAGTCGGGCGTGAGTATGACGATTGTCCTTAAAGACGACACCCCGGTGTATCAGAGAGCGCGCAGGTTAGGCGAGGTCGAAAAGCAAGAGGTAGTCGCGCATGTACAATGGTGGCTAAAAGACGGCATCGTGCGCGAGTCACATTCGGACTATGCCAGTCCCGTCGTCTTAGTTAAGAAAAAAGACGGGTCAAGTAGACTATGCGTGGATTACCGGCTGCTGAATCAAAAAGTCGTCAAAGATCGTTATCCGTTACCGCTCATCGAAGATCAGCTGGACCAGTTGCAAGGCGCGAAGATATTCACGACACTAGATCTACGCAATGGATTTTTCCATGTGCAAGTAGAAGAGTCGAGCAGAAAATACACGTCATTTATCGTGCCAGACGGGCAGTACGAGTTTTGTCGAGTACCGTTCGGGCTTTGCAACTCACCAGCTGTCTTCCAGAAATTTATCAACGCTGTTTTCCGAGAACTCATTAATGCACGCGTGGTATTAACGTACATGGATGATTTAATAATACCGTCGAAAGATGTTGCAAGCGGAATCGAAGGGCTCGAGCGTGTGTTCAAGGTCGCGAGCGAGTACGGGTTGGTTTTTAAATGGTCAAAATGTAATTTTCTGACACCTGAAGTAGAATTTTTAGGTCATATAGTCAAAGACGGAAAAGTACAGCCATCAGAAAGAAAGACGGACGCGGTCCGAAAATTTCCAGAACTAACAAACGTCAAGCAAGTTCAAGCCTTTTTGGGGCTCACGGGCTATTTCCGGAAATTTATTCCCAAGTACTCTTTGATCGCACGTCCGCTAACGAATCTGCTAAGAATCGACACGGAGTTTCGCTTTGGACACGAAGAAAAAAATGCGTTTGAAAACTTGAAGATCGCTTTGATCACACGCCCGGTGCTAAACCTGTACAAAATCAACGCGCCGACCGAATTGCACGCAGATGCATCGAAAAACGGATACGGTGCGATGTTATTACAAAAAGACTGCGATAGTGACACGTGGCATCCCGTGTATTTCGCGAGCGGAAAAACGAGCACGGCTGAAGAAAAGTACTTTAGCTACGAGTTGGAGGTATTAGCGATTGTAAAATCTCTTAAAAAATTCAGAGTGTATCTTCTAGGTATTCCGTTCAACATCGTAACCGACTGTCGTGCGTTCACGCTCACAATGAAGAAAAAGGACATTTGTTTACGCATCGCCCGATGGGCGTTCTACTTGGAAGATTTCAACTACACGATCGAACACCGGCCGGGACGAAACATGGCTCATGTCGATGCACTGAGCAGGAACCCGCTGCCTACCTGTTTGCTAATCGACCAGCAAGAAGACGGCTTGGCTGCACGCTTGCGAAAAGCGCAAGAAGAAGATGACGAAATAAGAAGAATCGCTGGAGACATCGGAGAGAAAATGAAGACCGGCTTCGAAATGCGTGGGGGTCTTCTTTTCAAAATAGTCAATGACGACGTGCGTCTGGTGGTTCCTCGGTCGCTGCGTGCGCATATTGCCAAGCGCGCGCATGAAAAGGGGCATTTTTCGGTTGCCAAAACAGAAGCCATACTCAGCAAGGACTACTGGATGCCAGACCTACGCGGAAGGGTCGAAAAGGTTGTACGTAACTGCGTCGACTGTATAATGGCGGAACGAAAGCATGGAAAACAAGAGGGTTACTTCAACGCTATTGAGAAAGGAACTACGCCACTTGATACACTTCACGTCGATCATCTAGGACCCTTGCCTTCCACGAAAAAGAGCTACAAGCACATCTTGGTCGTCATTGATGGGTTCACGAAATTTACGTGGCTCTATGCAACGCGATCTACAACGGCGGCGGAAGTTGTGGATCGACTCAGGAAACAATCTGCGATTTTCGGCAACCCTCGTCGAATAATTTCGGACCGTGGTACAGCATTTAGTGCCAAAGAATTCACGGAATATTGTCGAGAAGAAGAAATTGAACACGTACTAACAACTACAGGTATACCGAGAGCTAACGGCCAAGTGGAAAGGACTAATCGGACGTTGATTCCTTTAATCACCAAACTTACGGCGCCAAAAGTGGGAGAGTGGTACAAGCACCTCAACGTGGCACAACAGTATCTCAACTCCACTTTTCATCGAAGCATCGGTACCACACCTTTCCAGGTAATGTTTGGCGTGTGTTTGCGTTTCCGAGATGACTCATCACTCCGCGAAATGGTGGAGAAGGAATTTGTGACTTCGTTTAAGGAGAAGCGCGACGAGATACGAGACCACGCCAAAGTAAGATTGCAGCAGATCCAGAGCGAAAATCGAAAAGGATTTAATCGGAAGCGTAAAAAAGCGATAAAATATCAAGAAGGGGACCTAGTCGCCATCCAGAGAACCCAACAAGGACCAGGTTTAAAATTCGCCTCGAAGTTCCTCGGGCCATACGAAATTTCTCGTATTTTACGCAATGACAGATACCTCGTTAGGAAGGTCGGAGAACACGAGGGCCCTAACCAAACGTCGACAGCAGCTGATCATCTTAAGCCATGGATAGACTACGCCGAATCAGACGATGAAGAATTCACCATTGAAGAATCACATCTGAGGACGGATGGATGTTCAGGACGGCCGAGTGTAGAAACGGAAAGCGACGCGTAACATTCTTTAAAAAAAATTCTATGTTCCCGCGTGATGCGTCGCGAGCGCCGCGCTGGAACAAAGAGCGCTGTGTGGATGAAAGACGCGAGCGTGCAAAGCCCACGGGGGCATTCGCAATACGAACGACGGCGAAGAAAGACGTCCTGTCGAAAACCTTTTCTTTCTTTTCTTTGTATAACTTTATTGTAATAAAAGTTCTTACGCAAAAAAGTTCTATCTCTTTCCGCACTACGTGGGCTTGACGGGAGCTAAGGCCCGCGTACCGCGTTATCTAAAAGGGGGAATCTTAACTGATAATAGAAAATTCCTATAATATTTCCACGTGTATGTGTGAAGCATTTTTTATTAATTTATTCCCGCCAAATTCTATTGATATTAACTAACCGCGTCTATTTGATTCTTTTTTATTTGAATTAACTAGATTTTTCGTAGAACCGAATTTTTTCTATTCCATTCCATTATTAGAATTATTTATTTTAAATATGTTTATTTATTCAAATCAATCTATTTGGTATCGTCCACTCACTGCATATTTTATTTGATTCTAATACATCTGTGATTCGGTTTCATCTGTTTAGAAAACAATTGAGTTGATTTCACTAAATGGATTCAGTTAATTTTTAAAAATTTATATTAAATAGAATTAGAGTCAACCATTTTTCTATTTTATTGAACTAATGGTCTGTCTCTATTGCAACACTCATATCAAAGGCGCGTAGGGGTGAGAGGGTAGAGAGAAAGATATATATATATTGTAACGGGTCGAGATTCATCACAATTAATTTTATTTGTTCGGGACTCGATCAGGGAAGAAATTGGTTTAAACTCTTTGTTTTGGAGGTATGTGGTAATAAAAATGACCTTTATTCAGTATTTTGACTGGATATAATATTAAAAGATTCCGTCGTACATATGTGGTGCGTTGTTTGTGTCGCTAGAGCGTATTTTGTGTGGTTTTAATGCGTCGCTGGAGTGTATTTTGTGTGTTTCAATGTATCGCGTCTCGGTCGCTACAATACTCGCGTTGTGGGCTCGCTCGGATGGTAAATGCTTGCTTTACTGTGGGTCGATGGTTTTCTTCCCCCTCTCCTACGTGTATTGGCGCTCGCGGCGTGCGTGAGTTACGGCGCGCTGTCACCTACGGCGCGCGGAGTCTACTGGGCTCCTTTCCATAGGTTGCGTGTGGCGCTGTCTGTCGCGGTTCACTTTCCCTAGCGGTATCGATCGTAGCGCGCTCGATCTCTGTATCTCAGACATGGTCAATGATTTCGGCGCGTTATTCCCTCTCTTCTTACTATCGCTCGTTGCGCGCGGTGCCGAGCGCGCTCTCGTGCTACCCGCCGTCCCTGAGTCCCCCCACTCTATTGGGTCACGACGCGGTGGATCGCGGCGCGTTTTCGACTGACGCGCGTCGGTAATCGATTACTCTAACCGCGGCTGACGCCGTCGGATGGCGCCACGTACCCGCTTATGATAATGTAACGCTTGTTATGTGTATTGTGTCGGTATGGTTTTCGAGTTTCGATGCCTCTCCGACCTTGAGGTTCTCCTGATGCTTTCGGGAGCCCTTGCGGCGATTTTGTGTTTTACAGTTGTATGTGTGTGTGTGTCTTGTCACCTGGGGTTTCGGATACCTCCTCGCACTTTCTGTTTCGCTAATACTAATTTTCTATCTATCCTTTCGTAATTTATTCCTTCTTGACTTAAAAAAAACTGTATGTTATAATCTTTCCTTTTTAAGTTTCTTAAGGTTCCCTTTTCTCAGCTATCCACCCACATCCACATAAAAAGTCAGACTTTTTTAAGGCGCCTTCTTCCTTCTTTCGTTTTTTAATGTTTTCCCCCTCTCAGCTTTCCACCCTTGACGGGGTACTTTCCTGAGCGGTACTTATTGCTCCACGAAGGAATAAAAAGAAGAAGTGCCGTTCCTCCGACTTTCCTCCTCTTTGATACCCATTTTTTATTGTTTATTGTTCCCCTTCCCTTACTTTTTACCTGTCATTACCTTTCTTTACTGTTTCTGTTTATCTTCTGTTTTTCTTTTTTTCTCTAATTTTTTTTTATACTTTCGACGGTTTTTACTCTTTTCTATTTTTTCTTTTCTCACTCGTCTTTCTTTCCGCTTATTGTTTCGTGACCTTCAGTTTTTATTTTTACTTGGGCTTTCCCGAGGTCCTCCTTTTTGTTACTTCCCCCTTTCCTATGTGTATTGACAAGTCTTTTATCGTTCGATAGGTTATGTGGTGGGGGTATTAGCCTGAGACGGACCTATACGTCTCAATATATAGGTTATTTGAAAAATGTATAGCATGTTATTCGATAAAACTCTCGAATTATCACAATGATATTAACTATTTGATATAGTTTATGTGATACAACAAATAATTATAGTCATTCATTTGGTCGCTTATGCCATATCTGCGACCAAAATGTTATAAGCAATCGGTAGCACAGGAGCAGCGTGTGTAGCTATGAGTAGGTCTGTTCTAGGTTCGATTCGCATGTAGGTGAAATGTTTTCTTCGAAAAAAATTATTCCAAAGGGCCAGGGAATGACGAAGTACAATAAAAGAACGTTGTGGTAAAAATGTTCAATTAAGTGATTCATTTTATTTTGGATTTATGAAACATTGTATGCATTTTTTAATTTCTGACGTGCTAAAAATGAAAACAAAGAAAAATCAAACATTTTATTTGAAATCGGCGGTAATCGGCTATCGCTATTGACGCCTCATTATTAAATGAACAAAAAAATATTTTGTTTCACAGTGTACATTGTAAGCAAATAAAGATTTATTTAAATCTAATCTTTATTAATATGTATAAATATCTTTGAAACAAATATGATCGTAGTAGGCTGTGAGACAAGGATAAAACCTATTTCATTTAAATAGATTTTATTTAAATTAATGTTTTTTGGCAGCGTCGCAGTAGGCCGAAGGGGTGGGGGGAGGCAGTAGGTTCTGCGGGAGCGCTCGAAGTAGGCCCACCTGGGGTTCCGTAGATTTAGTTGTGGTCCTCATTGGCCTCCTTTCAGTGAAAATGTCCAGTTTCTGCCATTCTGCAGGTTCATCGGAGGCCCTAACGCATGGTATTTCCAAACATTGTTTAGGCTTATGATTCATCTTACCCCGCATATTCGTCTTGCCCCGAGTTCCCCTACTTTTTTTTGCCACGAAATTTGACATATTTACTACTATGAAAAAAAAACTTGTTTACACTCCGGCGAAATGACATACACTGAATTTAAACCTTGCTTAATAATACTTCTTTATGGATGCGCTACCGTATTAAACTACACGCATGCACTTCTGGTAACGCCATCTGTTGGTAAACAGCGAGAACTTATTCAAAGCTCTAATAGTAACAAAGCATATCCTAAGTCTCAAAAATGGTGAAGAGATCTGTCCATTAAAAAAAATCATGAAAGTTAGAAAATAATTCTTATCCAAGCCAGCGTTATTTTATTAGCGAGAAAAGTTCGCGCTATCAACGGTACGACGGTAGATTAATCAATCAAGTTGCAATAAAAAATTTAAATTATATGTGAACGATCATTCATCTTCTTCTTCTCTTCATCTACGTACGTAGCCGAAAAGAAAACTGATTTATTTTTCCGACGACAACCTTGAAATGTAAATGAATCAAAAGTATCTGAATTTTCCTTCGCAACCATTGGTCGCTATAAAATCGCAGCGTCCCTCCTTATAATTAATAAACTAAGAGGAATATCGGGTACCGAGTAATTCCACCGTGATCTGATTAACATATCCAAGATCTCATTACTCAGAGAAAATAAGAAACGTTGGGCGTTATATGGAGCAAGTTTATTGCCGAATACATTGGACTACAATTTCGTTGATTCAGTCGATGACCCGGTTGAATTGATGGAGTGATTGTAAGGATTTTGCAAGCTCAGCTCCCCGCAGAGAATTTTCTCTTCCTTCTCGAGTGGCCGAAAGGGTCGTTAGTGCATGAGGTATGGCACATCGCTACCGCCAGGAGCTGACTAACAGCTCCATTACTTTTACGGATAAACGAGCGGGAAAATATCGGCTAACTTCGCACACCCCATCAACGTTGCGTTAACGTGATAAACTTCCCTAGAAATTATTTTTCCCACTTTTATCATCGAGCACGAGTCCTTCGTGGATAATTAATTTCGTTTTTTTGCGTTCTCGATTTGTGGAGGAGAATTTCGTGGGTTACTTTTTCATTCATAATCGTTTGAACGAACTCCGCATTTATCCTCCGGTATTTTATCTGTACTGTTTGCAATCAAACATAATTATTCCTGCATCCGTGTATCTAAAATATTGGCATAAAGTATGACATGTGAGGAATATTTGACCGGGTAATTTGAGCAGGTGTGTACACTTGTATAAATTTGGATACACTTTTCCCGGTATTACGAGACCATGTTTAGGGACCTCCATAAAGCTAGCAGAGCAATCTCCCGAAAATGGATTTAATTGATATCAAAATTTTGTGCTTTTTATGTGCTAATTTTGTGCTCCATTTAAAATTTTTGTGCTCTTACCGTTTAGCGGGAAATTAGAAATCAAAAGTGCTCTGCTGGCTTGCCATCAAGCTAGCAGAGCACTTAATGATATTTGGCTTATCTAAGAACGAAACTACGTGATATTTATGTGCTTTTTATGTGCTTTGCGAATATCGAACAGCCAAAGCCCTATTTTTTTCCCCCGATTTAGACCCTTAAAAAACACCCAAATAAGAGAATTTACCATTTTTTGGATATACTGACATGAAAATACATAATATTTATGTGCTTTTTATGTGCTCTATGAATATTCAAGAGCCAAACCGCTAAAACGCAAATTTCTCCCAAAACCACCCCCACTAGACCCAAATTACCCGCCAATACGAGTAATGGTTATTTTTTCGATATCGCAAAATCAAAGTAGTCCACATTTATGTGCTTTTTATGTGCTAATTTTGTGTTCCATTTAAAATTTTTGTGCTCTTACCGTTTAGCGGGAAATTAGAAATCAAAAGTGCTCTGCTGGCTTGCCATCAAGCTAGCGGAGCACTTAATGATATTTGGCTTATCTAAGAACGAAACTACGTGATATTTATGTGCTTTGCGAATATCGAACAGCCAAACCCCTATTTTTTTTTCGCCCGATTTACACCCTTAAAAAACCCCCAAATAAGAGAATTTACCATTTTTTGGATATACTGACATGAAAATACATAATATTTATGTGCTTTTTATGTGCTCTACGAATATTCAAGAGCCAAACCGCTAAAACGCAAATTTCTCCCAAACCCACCCCCACAAAACCCAAATTACCCGCCAATACGAGTAATGGTTATTTTTTCGATATCGCAAAATCAAAGTAGTCCACATTTATGTGCTTTTTATGTGCAAATTTTGTGTTCCATTTAAAATTTTTGTGCTCTTACCGTTTAGCGGGAAATTAGAAATCAAAAGTGCTCTGCTGGCTTGCCATCAAGCTAGCAGAGCACTTAATGATATTTGGCTTATCTAAGAACGAAACTACGTGATATTTATGTGCTTTTTATGTGCTTTGCGAATATCGAACAGCCAAACCCCTATTTTTTTCGCCCGATTTACACCCTTAAAAAACCCCAAATAAGAGGGTAGTTTGGGTCTTGTAGGGGTGGTTTTGAGAGAAATTTGCGTTTTAGCGGTTTGGCTCTTGGATATTCATAGAGCACATAAAAAGCACATAAATGTGGACTACTTTGATTTTGCGATATCGAAAACATAACCATTACTCGTATTGGCGGGTAATTTGGGTCTTGTGGGGGTGGTTTTGGGAGAAATTTGCGTTTTAGCGGTTTGGCTCTTGAATATTCGTAGAGCACATAAAAAGCACATAAATATTATGTATTTTCATGTCAGTATATCCAAAAAATGGTAAATTCTCTTATTTGGGGGTTTTTTAAGGGTGTATATCGGGCGAAAAAAATAGGGGTTTGGCTGTTCGATATTCGCAAAGCACATAAAAAGCACATAAATATCACGTAGTTTCATTCTTAAATAAGCCAAATATCATTAAGCGCTCTGCTAGCTTGATGGCAAGCCAGCAGAGCACTTTTGATTTATAATTTCCCGCTAAACGGTAAGAGCACAAACATTTTTAATGGAACACAAAATTAGCACATAAAAAGCACATAAATGTGGACTACTTTGATTTTGCGATATCGAAAAAATAACCATTACTCCCATTGGCGGGTAGCTTGGGTCTTGTAGGGGTGGTTTTGAGAGAAATTTGCGTTTTAGCGGTTTGGCTCTTGGATATTCATAGAGCACATAAAAAGCACATAAATGTGGACTACTTTGATTTTGCGATATCGAAAAAATAACCATTACTCGTATTGGCGGGTAATTTGGGTCTTGTGGGGGTGGTTTTGGGAGAAATTTGCGTTTTAGCGGTTTGGCTCTTGAATATTCGTAGAGCACATAAAAAGCACATAAATATTATGTATTTTCTTGTCAGTATATCCAAAAAATGGTAAATTCTCTTATTTGGGGGGTTTTTAAGGGTGTAAATCGGGCGAAAAAAAAATAGGGGTTTGGCTGTTCGATATTCGCAAAGCACATAAAAAGCACATAAATATCACGTAGTTTCATTCTTAAATAAGCCAAATATCATTAAGTGCTCTGCTAGCGTGATGGCAAGCCAGCAGAGCACTTTTGATTGATAATTTCCCGCTAAACGGTAAGAGCACAAAATTTTTTAATGGAACACCAAATTAGCACATAAAAAGCACATAAATGTGGACTACTTTGATTTCGCGATATCGAAAAAATAGCCAAAACTCGTATTTGCCGGTAGCTTGGGTCTTGTAGGGGTGGTTTTGAGAGAAATTTGCGTTTAAGCGGTTTGGCTCTTGGATATTCATAGAGCACATAAAAAGCACATAAATGTGGACTTCTTTGATTTTGCGATATCGAAAAAATAACCATTACTCCTATTGGCGGGTAATTTGGGTCTTGTGGGGGTGGTTTTAGGAGAAATTTGCGTTTTAGCGGTTTGGCTCTTGAATATTCATAGAGCACATAAAAAGCACATAAATATTATGTATTTTCATGTCAGTATATCCAAAAAATGGTAAATTCTCTTATTTGGGGGTTTTTTAAGGGTGTGAATCGGGCGAAAAAAAAATAGGGGTTTGGCTGTTCGATATTCGCAAAGCACATCAAAAGCACGTAAATATCACGTAGTTTCATTCTTAAATAAGCCAAATATCATTAAGTGCTCTGCTAGCTTGATGGCAAGCCAGCTGAGCACTTTTGATTTATAATTTCCCGCTAAACGGTAAGAGCACAAATATTTTTAATGGAACACAAAATTAGCACATAAAAAGCACATAAATGTGGACTATTTCGATTTTGCGATATCGAAAAAATAACCATTACTCCTGTTGGCGGGTAGCTTGGGTCTTGTAGGGGTGGTTTTGGGAGAAATTTGCGTTTTAGCGGTTTGGCTCTTGGATATTCATAGAGCACATAAAAAGCACATAAATGTGGACTACTTTGATTTTGCGATATCGAAAAAATAACCATTACTTGTATTGGCGGGTAATTTGGGTCTTGTGGGGGTGGTTTTGGGAGAAATTTGCGTTTTAGCGGTTTGGCTCTTGAATATTCGTAGAGCACATAAAAAGCCCATAAATATTATGTATTTTCATGTCAGTATATCCAAAATATGGTAAATTCTCTTATTTGGGGGTTTTTTAAGGGTGTAAATCGGGCGAAAATAAAAATGGGGGTTTGGCTGTTCGATATTCGCAAAGCACATAAAAAGCACATAAATATCACGTAGTTTCGTTCTTAGATAAGCCAAATGTCATTAAGTGCTCTGCTAGCTTGATGGCAAGCCAGCAGAGCACTTTTGATTTCTAATTTCCCGCTAAACGGTAAGAGCACAAACATTTTTAATGGAACATAAAATTAGCACACAAAAAGCACATAAATGTGGACTACTTTGATTTCGCGATATCGAAAAAATAGCCAAAACTCGTATTTGCCGGTAGCTTGGGTCTTGTAGGGGTGGTTTTGAGAGAAATTTGCGTTTAAGCGGTTTGGCTCTTGGATATTCATAGAGCACATAAAAAGCACATAAATGTGGACTTCTTTGATTTTGCGATATCGAAAAAATAACCATTACTCCTATTGGCGGGTAATTTAGGTCTTGTGGAGGTGGTTTTAGGAGAAATTTGCGTTTTAGCGGTTTGGCTCTTGAATATTCATAGAGCACATAAAAAGCACATAAATATTATGTATTTTCATGTCAGTATATCCAAAAAATGGTAAATTCTCTTATTTGGGGGTTTTTTAAGGGTGTAAATCGGGCGAAAAAAAAATAGGGGTTTGGCTGTTCGATATTCGCAAAGCACATAAAAAGCACATAAATATCACGTAGTTTCATTCTTAAATAAGCCGAATATCATTAAGTGCTCTGCTAGCGTGATGGCAAGCCAGCAGAGCACTTTTGATTTATAATTTCCCGCTAAACGGTAAGAGCACAAACATTTTTAATGGAACACAAAATTAGCACATAAAAAGCACATAAATGTGGACTACTTTGATTTTGCGATATCGAAAAAATACCCATTACTCCCATTAGCGGGTAGCTTGGGTCTTGTAGGGGTGGTTTTGGGAGAAATTTGCGTTTTAGCGGTTTGGCTCTTGGATATTCATAGAGCACATAAAAAGCACATAAATGTGGACTACTTTGATTTTGCGATATCGAAAAAATAACCATTACTCGTATTGGCGGGTAATTTGGGTCTTGTGGGGGTGGTTTTGGGAGAAATTTGCGTTTTAGCGGTTTGGCTCTTGAATATTCGTAGAGCACATAAAAGGCACATAAATATTATGTATTTTCATGTCAGTATATCCCAAAAATGGTAAATTCTCTTATTTCGGGGTTTTTTAAGGGTGTAAATCGGGCGAAAAAAAAATAGGGGTTTGGCTGTTCGATATTCGCAAAGCACATAAAAAGCACATAAATATTACGTAGTTTCGTTCTTAGATAAGCCAAATATCATTAAGTGCTCTGCTAGCTTGATGGCAAGCCAGCAGAGCACTTTTGATTTCTAATTTCCCGCTAAACGGTAAGAGCACAAAAATTTTAAATGGAACAGAAAATTAGCACATAAAAAGCACAAAATTTTTATATCAATTAAATCCATTTTCGGGAGATTGCTCTGCTAGCTTTATGGAGGTTGTTTAGGGTCTATATTCAACCCGTTTCACCAGCACTATCGCGCTGTTAGGATCGAAGTATCTGATCGAACAAAAGTTTTATTATCATACCAAAAGTACATGTTTTAATTTCTCTTTTCGGATCACCCTAATTGCCAGAACGAACCACACCGATTGGACATGCAGCAGGGGCGATACTTTGTTTAAATAATAATAGCTTTACTGGATATCGATATATTTTAAATTTGAAAAATCAAACTTGGCCAGACTATGTATCAATCGTGTTTAAAATCTTAACTAAATGTCTGACTAAATCCATTTTTCAAACGTGTATAAATTTATATGTATATAATTTAATATACATGCAAAATACACTAGGTATAAAAATTGAAGGATATGAAAAAAATCCGAAATTTTTCAATGATTTTTAAAAGGCTGCCGTAGTGTGAAAAATGGTCATAGAACAAAAACAAAAATAGCAAATTGAAGCTTCAAGTCTCTAGTCTCGAGATTCTAAGGTCAAATATGTTCATCGTTGACTATTTTAGAATAATCAAAAAAAACCCAGCGGAAAAAATGTTTCCAAATTTTTGCTCATTTTTTTTAACGGTGCACGGTCAAATAAATGTTTTCGGTGATTTCATTAAAAAATCTTTTAGCTTTATTCTTTCCCTTTAATTTAAGTGCTCGGCGAGCTCTGTACAATGGTTTTTCGCCGAGTTATCAGTGTTTAAAGCAAAAAAGACACTTTTGACTTTGATCATCAATTACTTGGGAACTAATGGTCATACAGAAAATAAAGATAGGGTTCTGAAAACTTCAGAGTATTTTCTATAATTTGCCTTAATTCTCTTTAAAAAATTTAGAAAAAAATTGTCTCTCAAAAAGGTTAAAAAATGTCTTTTTACGATTTGTCGCTTCACTCGGGATAACTGCGCAAATAATGAACAGATGAGGGATAATTTTCATTTTTTTTTCCCTCAAAGTATCCTAAAGAAACCCACAAAAGTTCAAACCGCTGCGATTCTTTTTTCACAGTGCTCCGAATGATTTAAATAGCAACCTTTGCTGAAAAGTCTTAAAGTATACATTTTTCTTTTTTCATGCATTTGTTCAAGATGAAATTCATTTTTGTCAAGTATCCATATTTTAACCAGTATTTTTCCAAGAACCAGAAATCATTGGGTATCTGCAATTTAGCTATCTTTCTCGCACAAACATCGCACACTTTCTCGCACAAACAAACAAAAAAACATTTGACCTCGGGATCTCGAAACTAGAGACTCGAAGCTTCAATTAATTTTTTGTTTTTGCTCTACGACCATTTTTCGACGCGTGACAGCCTTTTAAAAATTAGCGAAAAACTTCGGATTTTTTTCATGTCTAATTTTTGTGCCTAATGTATAATAGCGATGTGATATTTCAAAAATTCAATCGTATTTCATCGTGAGAGGCCATTATTATTTATTACATTAAATGATTCTATTAGCAGCATATCACGAGACAGCATGCCACGTGTTCCCCAAAGTACACATGTGCACGAGTCATTCATTTGGATTGCAAACACGCTGTACATATAATCAAAGAGGGAAAAAAATATAGACCAGCACGATATCGGACGTGGAAGGCTACGAACGTAATCCACCTGTACTAATAATCTTCTGATGAATATGAAAAAATTAAAATGAAAGAAAAAGGAACAACAACCCCGTTGAAGCTGCCATAACGAGTGCATAAACAAGAGGAACCGTATCGAATTTATTAAAAATGATCAACGGAGATTATTTAAGGGGTCTTCTCACTTTAGAAGGTAAAAAGGGCTATTTTCATGTATTTTTTTTTTGATAGGCTTATATTATATATATTTATGTAAAAATTATTACATTTAATAAATACACTTTCGAAAAACATTAAAAAATGTATTTATTTATTCAAGTCACTATTTATAGACGAAAATGGTAGTTAAAAAAATGTTCTAAAAAAATTGTAAGTTTGCGCTGTTGATGAAATCTCGGAGAGGGATCATCCGAAATAAAAAAATCAAACGGTTTTAGATTCAGTATGTCAATAGCTATAGCGCATACCATACGATTTTTGATATTATGTAAGAATAACAAAATGGCGGACATTTTTAGAAAAAACGAACAATAAAAACGTATTTTTTTACAGTTTTTGGCAAAAAATAGTCAATATCGAAATTTCAAAAAATCCTTTATCTGCGCTATAGCCATAGTTGTAAAGAATATGTGGTTAAAATTTCATAAGGAGTGGTTCAGTAATTGCGAAGACTTTATCAACAGGCCGTCGAAAATCGTTGTTAAGAGGAAAACGCGTTTAAAGTTTGCTTGGGTTAAATAAATACATAAAACAATTTTTTCAAATTTATTTCGAAAGTGTATTCATTAAGTGTAACAACTTATATATCAATATCTATAATATAAACCTGTTTTAAAAAAACATGAAAAAAACCTTTTTTTAGCGTCTAAACTGAGAAGACCCCTTAATATTCAAAATCAATATTCTCTTTTCCGATATTCCTTCGTAGAACTTCGTGGCACCGGCGTTTCGCCCCAACCCGATTTGCAGTTGGCACGCAAGCTGGTGCGCGGCTACGCGGTTACCCATCCAAGTATTGGCACAGTGACTGCGCATCCACTATTGCCAATTAATAGTGATCGCATAAATTTACTGATTAAAAAATATTTATTTGTAGCTAGAAATTATAATTTCAAGACTACACGTAGCCAACCGTTTGATGAAATATTTATATTTTCTTTTGCATACAACCATTCTATAGGTATAAAAGAATCGCTTTTTGATCAATTTATCAAATTCAAAAGCGCAACGGCTCACCCACGTAGAAGCCATCGTCTAATGTGCTGCGCCATTTTTCCATCGTATATTCTGTTCTCGTTTTTTTTGCTATGTACGATATGGAAATTCAACATTCTATAGAGCATTCGTTCGTAATATCGTATTCGCCTATTGCTCTCGAGTCATATATATCTCATATTTCTTCGTTTCTATCATCACCTCTCGTCATTTTCCTTCCGGTGAGCCAGAGATCTCTGCCATAAGTCACACGAATTTTATTCTTAATATCTGCACTCCACGCAGTGCCACGACCCTTTCCCGATAACACGAAGCATACGAAATATTCAAGTACGCGTATGCGATCGCAGATCTCGTTTACCATCTGAAATCGAATTACTTGCATACCTATAACTGCAAGAGTACGATATCTGGGGCGCCAAGATTTAACGGTGAATTCAGCACCATCGAGCAAAAATAAACAAAATATGAAGACTGGTAAAAGTTGATATATCGCTTAATTTGCGTTCAAATTAGAATTTTTCGATTATTATCGAAAAAGACGATATTTTCGAATTTGAAAATTTCAAGGAATATCAGGCAAGGTCACTTGGAAATCTATAGTTTCAACAGTGTCTCAGAAGCCAAAAATATATTTTAAAAACCATTACCATATTTTCTTCGCTTATAAATGCGACTAGACAGAGCGTAAAGTAGTACTTTTAATCGCTAGGAGTCCGAAGAGAGATTAAGGGGTTAGGCCAGAGTAACGCGTATGAAATCATGTGCGAATTTAACAATTTTTTTTTCGTATTAAATCGTGATTCACTCAAAAAATTAATTACACATCTATTTAGCATGAATATCAAGCTGTTAGAAAAAAAAATATGTGTATATATATATATATATATATATATATATATGTCGATGATAGGAGAACAGGGCTGTCGTTGCTTTTCTTCATTTATTTTGTCAAGAATCTGTTTAACAAGAAAAGAAGAACGAAGATCAATCTTTCGAGAGATCTCGAGAAGAGTTGACGTGTCTTGTCAAGGACAATATTTGAATACTTATATCTTTCGAGTTCAAAGCGAATAAAAATGTTCTTTTAATGGCCCACATGCGCCCCAAACGTAGAACGCAAAGTTCGCGAGTAATTTCGGCTCATTCTTCGACATATATATATATATATATATATATATATATATATATATATATATATATATATATATATATATATATATATATATATATATGTACATTTCGATGTACAAAATGGCCGATTACTAATGTTTATTTTGTTATCTTTTTTTAGGCGCTCCGCGGCGTGACATTTAGCATCCACAATTTTTTACCTAGAACAAAAAACAAAAATACTCGTCAATCTACATAAGAATACCTAGAGAAGTACGTACGGAATTTGAAAAATATTGTTTTATTCAAAAGTTGTAGGTATATGAACTTGAATTTGAATTGAACTTGAATTTTCAGTGAAAAATTTCGTATAAAACTGCTCATAAAATGAAAAGTTTTCGATTAATCAGAAATTCTTTACGTACTTCTCTGCTCTGAAAATTGTTGAAGTTATTTGTCACGCCAATTGGATAAAAGCTGTTTCGAGAAAAACGCGTTTAAAGCTTTACATATGCCTCTGGCCGTGCCAGAGGTGGGCTTACGTTATACGTTCAAAGTTGGTGAGAAAACATTTTCTTTCTATAAATCGAATAGTAACTGATTCTTATGATGATGACGCATCGTTTATGGAAAAAAATCGATTTTTTGAAAATTCTATTGTGGCCTTGCCCCTTAAAAGTATACGGTTCATCCCTCTTCGGACTTGTGAGGCTCTAAGTTCATGTAAAATCTATCGTTTAGTAGTTTCGTCTAGAAATTATATGAAACAACGCTTATTGTTACACGGAAAAAAATGAACTGTAAATGCTACTGAGATTTCCATTAAACTTTACAGGTTTTCCCATGAACAGTGCCTCCTCTAGCGTAAACACTGAAATTTGCCTATTTTTTAAATATAATTTGCAGATATCTTACATGACACAGTACATGCCCATGAAACGAATTTTTACAGCGTGACACCGTACACAGTACACAACATGAATCGTTACATTTCTGTTGTAACCGTTGAACTTTTTCAAATTTCACATTGTAAAAAATGTCTATTGTCAGTGTCAAAATTTGTTATGGATCCCTGTATAATTTATTTCTTATCAGGAATAAAAATTTCTTTCATCTACAGTCATATTTGCATTCGCATTAATGTAAAAATCGTTATTTTTCAGGAGAAAATAAATCCTTTTATTTAGTGCTATATTCGTATTCGCGTTTATGTAGAATATGTATTATACGAAACGTATACTTCGTTTCATGACGGGAATAATTAAATATAAAATAATTATTTGATGTACAGTTTTTATTTATCAGTACGTAAAAATAGCAAAGTCATTACAAAGTTTTCAAATACCATTTAAAAAGATACAATATAGGTTTCTCACCTATATTGTTTTCTAAACAATATAGTTTTCGAATACCATTTGAAAAGATACTTGTTAACGACATGATATTGGCTATTACATTGCTGAATCATGTTTGTAATGCCATTATGTCTAATAGACAGCTCTGCAAATTTTGTTCATTAGGGTCAACTCGAAAAGCGTGAAAATGTGCATCAAAAAATAATTCTTGAATGGTATTGCCTGTTACATATATTATGTACTCCTCGCTAACAAAAATATGTTTAATTTTCAAAAATGTTGAATTATTATCCTCAGACAGTACCACAATACGATGAATACGTGAGATGAGATGATCACATGTGTTCGACCGACAATGATCGGTCTTGGTTGCAACGGCAGTTTATGTTTCTAGTGTTTTCTGTAGTTTTTCCAGCGATCTGTAGACGTAATTTGCAGTCTGAAACACACAGAGTACATTAAATGTGTTTCGTTTGTTTTCTTCAAAATAGAATAGAAACAAAAATTATTTTAAAATATTGTTATTACAAGCATACCTGGACTGAAAAAATAAATCCTTGTCGAGCTTCTACTTTCGAAGGATTCCACTTTTTTTAAGGAGCCTCTGCGGTTTCGTTGTTTCGTTGACCCTTCCTGCTTTTCGCCGAGCTATTACCAATCTGACGAGAAATGGGAAATGCGTTCGACAATAATAGTAAAACCGTCGAGTCCAAACCGTCTACGGAAGAATAAAATCCCATTACAATTAAATCGTTAATAAAGAGATATAGTTTATTAAATTAACAAAAAAAATCTATTAACATACCTCCTGTCTCTAACTTTACGATTTTACGAAAAAACTTTTCTCCGATAGTTGCCTTGGTTCTATAAATAATTTAATTAGGTGGTTTCGCACCCTCCGCCAATTTTCTTCGATAGCGTTTTTTTGTCCGGAAATTTCCGATCGAAGTCTCGAACAAGCTGCAAAACATAAAAATTTAATCAATTTATTTTAGATGATTTGATATCAAAATAGAAATATTATTTTGAGAAAAACTATTTAATGTGTATCCTTTTTTGTTTTAAACCAGGAAAACTAGTGCACAGTTTTAAAAATTGCTTGGCGGTCGTCAAAACTGGTCTCCCAATATTTTTCGACGTCCTTCCACGGTTCAATACGACTTTTCAAAACCAGAATTGCTTCTGTTTCCAAATTATACACATCAGGCGGATTATTTTCTGAAATTATGGGCAGGTGAATTTCCCACAAAGGCGCGGTTATGCTACTCACAAAAAAAAACATACTATACGAAATAGGAAAATTTATCCGAAATTTGGAATCTAAATAGAAATCCATTTTCAAAGAATGAATTGAGTTCCACTATAGTGTATTAAAAAAGTTGATTATTTTTCCCATGTAATGTGATTTATTTTGATGTTATTTTTTTAACTTTATAATACCAATTGAAAATAAGTCTTCATCATACTGATAGAATTTATTTATACAAGCCGAATTGTTTCAATGAAAAATATTAAGCAAGAAACATTGAATCTTTAGATGTGGCCACTGCATCAATTAAATGTATGTCTTTAAACATTTTTGTTCGTACGATCACGTTTTTAGCAACTTTGAACATATATATATTTTTCGTATTAAAATAAATATCCTTATTTATTTTCCGCCCTTACCTGAATCAATATGAGGAACGCCAGATTGTAATTGTTGCGTTTACGTACGACGCAAATACGTATTGTGGAAAATCAATTTGCCACGAGCATTTTGAGCGTCTGAGCCAAAATTAATGCAAGGCACGTAATAAGTCCCAGGTGTTTCGCTCTTGAAAAACGCGCAAATTTCTTGCGCTAATTTTGCATATCGCTGTGCTGGAATCCTTTTAAAGGTCGATTGTCCTTGATGCTGTCTTTCAATTACTGATCGCAGTAAAAGATTGCGCATGCGGGACGTTAGCGTTTGATTTTTAAAATAATCATTAATGATAGTTAAGCTTCGAGGGTCTGTAGATAGCCAGTCGGAAAGCGTTTACTTCTGAAAAAAAATTGACGATAAATAATTTTTCTCTCACAGAAGTATAAAGAATTTCGCCAAAAAATTTTAACGGAACTGTGCGTTGTTCGTTACTGCGTGGGGCATAAAGTGAACCACCTGCATTGTCTGTTAGCTCGATTGGTGACGTGACACGATACGGTGCAGTTCGATAATTGTCTTTTGTTCACTTATTAATTATTATCCATTCTTTTCTTTCACTTTTTTATCATAGAATAAAAAGAAATTCACATGTTCCTACTTCGAGCGTTCGTCGAAGACTGACGACGCTCTGATGGACAAAGAAAGATCCCTTGCTCGTTTGGACCTGTAACGGCCAAATTCGTATACATATGTATATTGTATAGCTTTGTCAACCCAGATTTTAATCTGTTGTTCAAGCCATAAAAGGTAACAACAGCCGGAGCTTCACACTGAAATATTTTTGTCTACGTTTGTGAAAACATTACAATTTACATGGTGAAAAGTGACAGAGATGTAGCATATATTGCGGTGCGTTTTTGATTGGGGACACTGCAATTTTTTATTTCAAGCCATGAAAAGTAAATCAGCCGGAGTATTGAATACTGTTTCACACTGTAATATTCTACGTTTAGTTTAAGTTTGTAAAAAAATAACAGTGAACATTGTGAAAAGTGTACTTCACGCAGCATATTGGGGTATGTTTTTTCATTTTTTCATTTTTCTAAGTGATATCAACAATAATTTTGCAAAAGGTCATATACAATTTTCGTACATTCTTAGACAATATTTTCTGTATGCCCTTCAACTTTTTTACAATTTATAATACGAGTAAATGCTGTTGTGACCAATTGTTTTCTTATGTGCTTAGAATATTCTATAGAGTGCATATGTAAATTTTACATTTCATGCACCGTGGGTTTCTTCGTTTCGATTTGTGATTTCTGCTTTGTCATTCTTTTGCTGTACACATTGAGTTTTTTACAGTTTGAATTCGTATTTATAATTGTTTAAATAGTGAAAAACACATTAAATCCATTATATTATAATGGCTACACAGTAGAACACCGACTTTACAGTTTTTAGCTGTACATTTGATTTAAAACTCGTTAACTTTTACACATTGAACTTAAATTTTAACAGATCATTTTTTTCGGTGTATGAATAAACAGAGAATATGAATAAATAAAGCATTATAATCTCGGAATTACGTTTAGTGGTATTTATATGATATCACCAAACAAACCCAAACAACCCCAAACAAAGAAATCCTTTTTGAATCTCGCTCGGCCAATTCCCATTACTTGCCATAAAATAAAAATATTGTACTCATGAGCCAACAACAATCGTTGGATTTTGGCCTATTTCCAATTCCCGCTCAAAGCGCTCTTAATTCCTTAAGGAAGCCGAAACGGCAAATTCTTTGTTCTTGAAATTGTCATTATTTTGGTTTAAATATCAAGAAACAACGGTCAAAAATTAGCGCCCCGGATATCGTGCGAAATCAAATTTCAATTTCGAATTTTTTTTTTTCCGTAGTGAGAACGACCAAAAACGTGGTCGAGTTAAAACTTTCTAGGCTCTGACAATTGCCCATACATTATCAATGTTGGATTCAATAATGGCGATTGTTTTGAAATACGGAACATTTAATTTCGTACCAAATTACTTTGATAAGTATATTGGAAACGTCATTATGAAAAATTGAAAGGAGGATCTGGTGTGAATATTACGTGGGCATTTTTTAATTGAGCATCTATTAATTATTAATTGAAAAACTGCAGTAACCAAACTCGAAGTTCCGTAACAATTTTTTTGTTGTTAAAACTCACGATTTTACTCAATGCTGATTTTACCAAGAGATACAAATTGACGATAATGTATTGTCCACCGGATGTGCCGCCGAGCGTATTTACGGTAGTACGTAAAGCCGATTTCGTTCTCGCGATAACGTAATTGCGGGTTGAAAGGCATAATCTAGATTATCTTCGTGCTTTACGCCCGAGAGGAGTAGTCCTGATTTTATTTGCGATCTACACTGGAGTACAACCAACAGGAGATCGAGAATCACTTGAAGAACAAAAGCTCCATCGAGATACGCTTGAGGAAGAGGTCCATAAAGCTTGCGCACCACGTTTTATTAGCTCTCTACTCATACTCGATCCCGAAGTTTTACGATCCGTTATCCTCGAAGGTTCCATCGCGGGAACGAGCTGAAACTCGAGATTCATAGATTTGTCATGTTTCACGTTACAGAAGTGGCACAATGGAGCTGCCAAAGCAGCCCAACGATGGGCCGAGGCATGCTACGCTCTGACCCACGACAATGCCACGGGACGACACATCGACGCTTTCGGTAGCTGCGGTCAGAATATTTTCATATCAACAGCTCAAGTTCCCTGGTAAGTTACCCCATCAAATGTGCACATGAATTTCGATTCAACATGCAAACTCGTAAAACTTTCTCGGTCTGTCAATACAACTTGGCAGACGCAAATTTGAAATTGACAGACCCAAATTAAAAATTGATAGACCCAAATATAAAATTGTTAACGTCGAGAGGCATGAAAAATGCATGAGCTTCGTGAATTTTTTTAAAAGTAAAATAAATGCTTTCGGAAATGGATTTCAACGTATTTTATTGTTCTATCAATGGAGCACGAATCCCAATTTTATTTATTTAAAAAGAATCCAAAATGTCGGTTCCGCTTCCGTCGAGTAACGCCATGCATGGCGTGTTTTGGTCTGTGCGAGACGCTCCACAGTCATGCTAGTTCATTTCCCGGGGTATCCCTCTCTGAAAGCCCAATTTAGAGGGTCAGAATGATGCACTTTTTTTCCTCGTAAGACATTGGTTGGAATCAATAATTTTCTCCCAGCATGTTGCACACATGTTTGCGGTTAAAATGTAATTTTTTCGGAAGAAAATCTTTCAAAGTGTTCCTAGTGCCGCAGTTGGCGTTGCAGTCCACCAGCGGCGAGGCCTGAAACGGCGAGATCTCTACAATGCTTAAATGTAATCTGAAACGAAGAGAAAACAATTTTTTTTCAGATATATGCAATTGGCTGTGGGTTGACGATCCACTTTTCGAAATTTGGAAAAATACAAAAAATGACATCTTCTCCAAAGAAAACCTCATTTTTCTCATGAAAAACAGCATGTTGAAGTCATTTTTATTTAAAAATCATTCACCCAATTAAAAAATGCGATTGTGAACCGAAAATGGCTACTGTTTGAACGCCTACTGTGCAAATTCAAGTCAATAGTATGAAAGTTACTCAAGATATCAATCGCCGCCGTGTCAAGATATGTAGTTTCGAGATAATCGCGTTCAAAATTTTGGTACATATGTTACACGATCTTGTGAAATATTGTCGTCTTACCGCTAGTCAGCGATTCCGGCACCATATAAATGTCCTTCCTCATAATCGAGATCGTGTTCGAGATCACAATCGAGATCGTGCGGGCAGTTCGGGCCTCTTCTGAGTGTTCTTGTGATTTGATGGTCGCTTTCGTCACACGCGAATCATCCTTAACCCCTTCGTTGGCAGAGAGAATTCGACAAAAAGTGCCCAAAATGGCAGGAAAATTTGTTCATCCTGAAAACTTGTTCTCTGGGCTTTTTGAGGATGCTCATTACGAATCGGAACTCAAAATTCAGGAATTCACAATGACGAACCATTATGGCAAATGAAAATACAAATAATACAGATTGATTTAAATGAAACTCGGTACTCATAGGTTGTGTAGGTCACTGATTGAGTCGGAACATTTTGAATTTTAATATTTAAAAGTCAGATTCGTAATAAACGACCTCCAAAATCCCGGAGTTTTAATTTTCATCTAAATCGAGTGAAGTTTTTGATTTTTGTCCGCCATATTAGCGCCGTCATTTTGAATTTTCATATTTAGACTTCAAATTCGGATTCAGGGAGCCCAAAAACCCCCGAGTGAGGCTGCGATTTCAAATCAGAGCAAGTTAAATAGGGAAATGAAGGTTGACGCACTATTGCGTCAATGCCACACAGAGCACGGAATTATTTGACGCACTATTGCGTCAATGCCAACGAAGGGGTTAGCCCGACGCACACTCGACCACTAAAATAGGTGTAACTTCGTCAATTTTTAGAATATCACGTTCCGGTTGGTCTTGAGATATTCTTGAAAGTTCACACTATAACAGTAAGAAAAGAAAAACGATTTTTTGCATTTTCCAGAGAGGGATACCCCCTTGAAACAAAAACGGGTTAAACATTATTCAACCAGACTAAATTAGGGGGCTTTTATCGTTTTTTTTGTTTTCTAAAAAATCCCTGGATAGCAAAATGGCAGCCGTTTGAAAAACCAATTTTTCTGCCCGTTTTTTTTGCTTCAAGGGACGAAAAAAATATTTCTAAAACAATTTTTCACAAAAATCGTTTCCCCGCAAATTGAATTTCCTTTCAATGGCGCAGAGATTCATGTGAATCGGTTCATCCGTTGAAGCTGTAGAGCGCCCCGTGGGCTGAAAAAGCTGTTTCCAAAAAAACCAGAGACCAATAAACATTTAAAGTTCAACGTTATAAAAAATTGTATTTAATATTTGTTTTTGACAACCGAAACAACCAAACCGACGTGTTCTAAACACTTTAAGGATGTAAATTATGTAAAAAAAATTGAATTTTTCTTCGTCATGAACGGTAACCTATCCTTAAGTTGATAGACGCAAATTTAAAATTCACAGACGTACATAGCTCATTGATAGATCAAAATCGAACATTGATAGGCCCTAGAGAACCATAATGGTGCATCGACACTCCAATAAAAATAAAATCGAAAATAAGGGGCTTAATGCGAAGCTGCTTAGTACTTATACTTAGAAAATTAGTAGAAAATACGAGTCTTTGAGGGAGTCGGCGACTGTAGGAAAATGGAGACGTGACAAAGTCATGATCAAGCAGTAGTACGGCTGCAATATGATATTAATAAATGAAGCTGTAGGCCACTGGGAACTTTGTTTCAAAGGCTTCTAACGTTTGAATATGAATGAACCTAACACCGAATGGAACAAGCCCTCGGAAAGACCGCTCCGGAATGAATTCAAAAGGGTAGCATTTCGCAGTTTGAATTAACTCCAGCAGGTTGAATACGTTGTATTCAATACATTTCGTTATTAACGAAGTTCTTAATATGCCAGGGTTAATTTAAAGTAGCGGCATTCGGCCCTTAGGGTGGGAATAATTAATTTTGGAGCATTCTCTCTTGGGGCTTGCCCGATTCATTTTCAAATACTTTTATTTTTAAATGGAAGCGAGGAAACTTTGACACAAAGTACAGGCCTTCTTTATCATTACCCTACAGCAACGCTGTATTTGTTTGCTTGTGACTTTTTTCTGCGTCTTTATTCGTTTACGGTCAGCGACATACTTTCAGGGCTGTTTTCCTTTTCCTACACTGTTGTAAATCTCAAAGCTACGCTTGTTACACAACCATGTTGAGTTACCGTGTCACTTAGCAGCAGCGAGACAGGCGCGCTGCGCTGTACAAAATTCATAAAGACATACCTGGCCCAACCTCTTTGGTTCGTCCGTGTCTTTTCCGTTGTCTTCTCCGTCGTCCTCGCTTTCTCTCATTCCTCTTTGTCTGCTTTTGCTCCTGGCACGCCATTTTGTTTGTCTTGATAGCAGAACTGACAAGGAACATCACTTGAGTGTCCGCTTCCGATTTTTAAGAAACTCATATATGTGATAAAACATTGAAAACTATCAGACACTTCTTGTTATCTCGGAAAAATCGTTTTTAAGGGGTAAACGACCCCTTGACGGAAAATAAATGCGTGTCACCCCTTAATTTTATTTTTTCCAATTGTTTTATAGTGAACTTTTTCACGTTTTGCATTAGAAGAATATTGGTTTTTGTTACATTCAGATCGGTGGACTGCTTGTGTGTGAAACCACCCCTTGACACGCCTTTATTTTAGGGGTGGTTTTTCCCCTTAAAACCGTTTTTCCGCAGATAAAAAGAAATACGTATCTAATTATTTTTAATGCTTTATCACATATATGAGTTCACACAATATCGACAGCGGACACTTAAGTGATGTTCCTTGTCTCATCAAGGTCTTGGCGGACACTTGAGGGACAACACCACTGTGACCCTTTGTTTTTTTGCCATTTTTCGAGAATTTTTTTTGTGGGAAAAAAAGAGATATTCGAAAAAAAAAAATTTTGTTTTGTGCGTTGTTTATTAAAGATACATAAAAAAAAAATTTCAAATTTTTCACGCCCCATGGTGACGCTGGGGAAGCTCCCGCGTCAGGTACTGTTGCCTCTGCTGTGGTTCGCGGCAAGCAGCAGAACTCTCTTCAAAGTCGATCTGAAAAAAATACCGAGTGTTTTCGTTAATAATATGATATTTTGAAGAGAAGTACATAGGGATTTGAAAAAATATTGATTTTTAAAAAATAGGCACACTTTTGAAATTAAAGGACGATTTTCGAGCATAATTTCTCGTCGAAAATAGGCTATAACTTTTTATTATTATTGAGATATGAAAAAAATCCTATGTACTTCTTTAGATAATCTAGTTTTATTGATGCAGTCCAAAATTGAAGTCGATCGGATAAAAATTGCTCGAGTTCTGCTGTGTGCCGCACTCAAAAAAGTGGTTTTGAGAAAAACGCGTTCAAAGTTTTCGGTTTGTTAATTTATGCGATAAATTGGAAAAAAAATGTTTTACCTTTAATCAGCGATGCCGGCACCATATAGCTGGCCTTCAAGAAGCAAATCATTGTCCCTAGCATCTTTTCTCGAACTTGTAGAGGCTCTTCTTGCCTCTTTTGCAGCGTCTGTGAGCGAGCGCTCCGCCAGCTCGATTCGCGCTGCGTCGATTTCAACGCAAAAATTGAAATAATTTGGGCCGATAGTTATCCCCAACGTCTCCAAAACTTTCATGAGGCTTCTCAGGCCATCATTGAATAATAATACCGCGATATCAGCTGCAATATCGACGATTGACGATTGCCGACTTTAACATTTTTCAATTATCGCCACCTATGGTTTTTTTTCGAAACTATATTTATAACAATAGCCGGTATTTGTGAAGGGAGACAAAAGAATACCTGGGAAAGACCCGCAGGACCTGGGAAAGGCCCGGTATACCTGTCGACCCTGAGGCGCGCAGCTGCGCGGGACCCCGAGCGTCACGGAGCGCTGCACCGCTCCACAAAATATTCAATATCTCCGAAAATAATTATTTTTTCGACCTGGGTCTAACGGCATCTTAATCTTAAATGTATTTTAGATTTTTCTAGATGGTTTTCAAAAAATCGATTTTTTGAAGCCGTCACAGTGGTGTTGTCCCTTAAGTGATGTTCCTTGTCTTATGAAGGTCTCGGTACTTCGGATGTTGGCTTCAGCCGAACTGATTGGAGCGCATTTCTATACAGGATTATCCGCTACGTACTCATAATTAAGTACCGCTAAGTATTCGAAATTGAATACCGGTAACGCAAAGTACCCGAAAACCTCAGTGTTAGAGACTTCGGAGGGTCATTTGAGTATTCAGCGATCAGTATGGTATTTTACGTTTCGTTAAAATATCGATATGCATCACGAATGAATATTCAATGGATCGGCTCAACTTTCCAGCGATACACACTTAGCTGATGAACTGCTTTAACGTACCAAGTACTTGAAGTAGTGCACAGCTTTGCTTTATCATAGATTGCCGGGCCAGCTGGATCGATTCTCTCGTGGTATGGCTTTAATAGTAGAGCCTAGTTGTAAAAGTCGAAGAATGACTTTTTTCAAAAACCAACATATTTTGACAGGACCGTAAACCGGGGTAACTTTGGGTCACTTCTAGGTAACTTTGGGCCACGCCAGTACAACTACAGTTTCAAATATTTGTCGCGTAGGTACAAGCACGTATACTTGCGGCATGGTATGGCAGTAGCGGTGCTTGCGCACCAATTCATAAGGCATGGTGATGGAAAATTCAAAAGTCGCTTATCACACGAAGTCCCAAAGTTGTACCCAATCCTAAAGTTACCCCGGTTTATGTTATATCATCTTATCAACTGTCCCTCTAAAATGTCAAGATGATCGGATCAAAATAGACAGTATTTATAGGTTATGTTGACGCCCGCCGGAACGCTCAGAGCGTCGTTCGAAACTTTAAACGCTATTTTCTCGAAAGTTCGTTTTCAGAGTCGGCGAGTAAAATATCGCAAAAACTACTGCATCGATATTTTTGAAATTTTGAGAGCTTTTTCCGGATGTAAAAATATAGTATTTGATAGAAGGATCTTTTTAAATGTATATTTTGATTTTATGAGCGAAAAATACCCATTTTTTCGCAAAAATCAAGATTATCACTTTGAACACGCTGTTCAATCCGTTTCAATATGATGTTTCCAAAATTCCTTTGATTAATCATAGGATAAACTAATGTACTAACGAAGTCTATTCGATGTATTGATTTAGATAACTTGGTTCAGAAGGGCATTGCTGACCGCAAAAAACGTTTTCGAAAAATGCTTCCCGGACCTCGTCTGTAAATCGATTATAATCGAAATATTTTCACACAAAAAAATGACAGTGTTCTTCCGATGATATTTTTTTCAACTACCAAATTTTTGTAGAAATTTATAATCACGATTTTCTACAAAAAATCCCAAAAGTGAGCTGTTTTCCACTGTTACAACTACACGGCAAAAACAAACATGTTCTTTTTACACACTTTAAGTGTGTAAATGACTGTGGACACTTTTTACATGTTTCAACGTGTGTGAAAAATAACGGTTTAAAAATAACACGGGCAAATGCGTTGAAACCACACACTTGCGTGTGTTATTTTCTTACACACGTTAAAACGTGTAAAAATTGTCTACAGCCATTTACACACTCAAAGTGTGTAAAAACAACACACTTATTTTGGAGTATTGTGTATGAATGGGATGCGTCGAAATAATTGAATAACAAAAGCTTTTTATCGTCAAAATATATGCATTTATTGAACTGAACTCAACAGTACTTATATATTACTCTGTAGTATGTATGAAAGGTGTAACTGTTTTTCTTGTATTTGCATAGGCTAGGTTCTCATATAGCTTCACGATGACGGCCGCTTTTAGCTTGCCGGTGATCGCCTCGAAACGTATGAAAAATCTCGAAAGATACCTCGCTAAAGATTCAATGCAGTTATCGAGGTTTTGGAAAATTGATTCCAATTTCAGGTTCTTCCACGTGACAAACTCAAAAATAATCTATAAATTAAACAAAAAGTTATGATCCAATGTGATCTTCAATTAACCGGTCAATCCGGATTTTAAAAACATATAATCAATAACTCGTAATTAAGACACTTGAACTGTGTTGCTTTTTTCCGTGTTATTTTTGCTCCTATGTTGCTATCAAACGTGTGTTGTTTAATCCAATGTTTGTAAATATGCATCTTGTTTGTTGATTCTACACGCTTCATGTGTGTTCCAATAAGCGTGTTATTGATGAGGACACCTACGAATGTGTGTACCAATCTCAGGGGTCAGTCCACAGTAGCGGGTATAAAACCATGTGCGAATTTAACAATTTTTTTTCGTGTGCAAAAGTAATTCCCTCATGAAATTAATTACACATCTATTTAGTATGAATATCAATCTGTTAAAAAAAATCTATATATTTTTTTGATGTACAACATGGCCGAATACTAATATTTTCTTTCGTTATCTTTTTTGAGGTGCTCTGCGGCGGGTGACATTTAGCATCCACAATTTTTTACCTAGAACAAAAACAAAAATTCTCGTCAATCTACATTACAATACCTAGAGAAGTACGTACGGAATTGAAAAAATATTGTTTTATTCAAAAGTTGAAAGTATTTGAATTGAGTTGTAGGTATTTGAATGAATTCTCAGTGAAACATTTCGTATAAAAGTGCTCATGAAATGAAAAGTTTCCGATTGATCAGAAATTCCGTACGTACTCCTCTGCGAAACGCAATTAGGAGCATAACTTTTAAATTTGAAGTAAATCGAATGAAAATTGTTGAAGTTATTTGTGACGCCAATTGAAAAAAAAGCTGTTTCAAGAAAAACGCGTTTAAAATTTTCGGTACTCTATGGCTGTGCCAGAGTTGGGCCTACGTTGTACGTTCGAAGTCGGTGAAAAAAAATGTTCTTGCTATAAATCGAATGGTAACATATTCTTACGATGATGAAGCACCGTTTTAGGGGGAAAAAAATCGATGTTTTGAAAATTCTACTGTGGCCTTGCTCCTAATGCATAAAAATTGCACACTCACGTGTGTAATTTCGACGCGTTAAGTGTCACCAGATGTACAAGTGTGTAGAATCATCATGACAACGCGTGTCTAGCCTTTATGTTGTGTTACTTCTACATACTCCGAGCACACGTCGAACACTCCTAGTTTTTGCAGATAGGCACAACCCGTTAAAGACAGGACCGATTCGCAAGCTCCCAACCCCAACAATACCCTAACTTGGAATGCGATAGATCTGATTGATTAAATATATATTTTGCCGAGAAAGTGCGAATCGTGTCCGTTTGTTCCTCCATTTTTTCAACCGGAAATGCAGCGATGCCGCGATTCAGGAATGACAGAAGCGGAAACGAAGAACGAGCGATCGATCCGAATTCTGGATATAACATATCAGTGTAGAGGGCGGCCAGTTTACGAGTATATCGCAGTATTTTGTGTATACACAGAGACACGTGTCCTACGGCGAGTGTCCGCATAGCAAACGTCCTAACTTCGTCCCGGTTGGCATGAAAGCGTTGCAGGAAATTGCAACATTGCGGAGCTACGAAACACCCACACTCACCCTCCGTCTTCCTCAATTTTCCGCTCGATCCAATCTCTGCGAGACTCACGAGAAGAGCGAAGAAAGGATCTTTCCGGGACTGCTTGCCTACGTACGTTCCTACGATTTGGCAAACTCGTATCACGCGACACCGTGAAACACGCTTTCGGATGCACACGCTCCATCGAAGCTCATTTAATTTGATAGCCGTGCGGCAAATCGGACGGACCAGAGAGTGGAATCTGCGAGGTGCATATCTCGGAGATCATCTAATCTTATCCATCTCGTCAGCATTTTTCAGTCACCAAACACTCGTCCAACCCCCCCGGCTCAAAAATCGTCCCCCAACATCAACTCTTTCGCATCCACACGCGACTTGCTCAGCTCGCATCTTCTCGTCCTCCTGTGCCGGAAGAATTATTAGATCTCGGCCCCCTCGTTACGTTCGCTCGCATTCGATATCGAGAATCTCCGCAACAGTTTCAACGAAGGCTTGCGGCTTCTAGCGCGCCCAGTATTCGCCGGATGAGCCACCTGTTGACTCGCACCAAATCGACAATGACCATGTTTTCAGATTATCCGTATCGAATCAACGTTGGCCTTTGTTTCGGGCGAGCATGTACATGTTTGGCTGCATATGTATGTATGAGTTCTCGTAATGGCTGCGATTGACCTAAATTTCGCGAACGCAAATTGTGCACGGTTCCACGTCCCGCTGGGCTGCCTTTACGCACTTTTGGGAACCCGATCCACAAACGACGTAATCCAAGCCGTGCACACTTTGAGGTAGATTGGATTGTAATGGTAGTGTACTTTTATTTTGGTAAATCAAAATGTACGTTTTCAATGTCGCAAAGCTCTCGTTCAGATGGGTTCATCGAAAGTTTTCGTAAAGCTGCTTGTCTAAAGTTCCATTTGTAGGAAGCCAATCCAAATCAGAAGCGAAAAGTTGTCCGCGTCAAATTGGATCGAATAGCAAGCACGAGAATACGAAGTCCGTGTGCTACTTCGGCGAATCGAAGATTTTTCATTCTTCGGGATCCTGATTACGTCTGGGCTGATATAATTCGTTGGAAATTCGTGCAAAGTATAGCTTTTGGTTATACAATTGCATGCATTTTAAACTAAGACTTACAGGAATGGATACAGCGAAATCAGCAAGAACGGATCAGCCAGCCTTTATCCAGTAAAAATCTATGGTTCCTCGAACATTGTGTGCGCGAATCATCTTAACGGCGGGGTGAAGTTAATTCGGCGAAAAAAGGCATGTTTTTAAGATTTTTTTTTGGCGTAACGTTTTTTTTGGCGTGTTCGTTTATTGAAAAATTTAGATATAATAAAGTAACATTTGAACAACATTCTCCTAAATTTGCATTGCAAAATATTCAAAATTGAGCGAGTGAAAATTAAACCCCGGAGGCGCCTCGAAAAAAAGTTGGTTTGCGGTGTGCACCATAACTCGCAACAGAATCATTTGAAACAAAAAAATCAAAATGCATTTGTTAAAGGAGATGTTTCTCGAGGTAATGACGGGAGGATTTTTTTTTCGATTTTTCGTAACACTTGGGAGCCAAAAACCCGATTTTCGCTAAAAAAATCGGCTAATTTGTTGTTGAAAAATTAGTAATTATTTAAAAAAAACAAAAAATCTCTCGACAATACCTGGTGAATTATGTGAAGAAGTACTGTGCAAAGTTTCAAAGCGATTGGTCCAGTAGATTTTGAGTTATCGTGCACACGGACTTCAAATATGACAAGTCTCAGAAAAACGGTTTGAAAAACGCAGAAGAGAAGAGAACGGCATGGAGCAATAGACGCTCAAATACTCATAACTTCGTCAATTTTACTCCGATCGACTTGAAATGTTAACACAATATTCTTGATATATTATGCATTCATTAAAAAAAAATTTAATAAAATGAAAAAAAAAAAAATTTAATACTTTACCCCGCTGTTAAGTAGGT
The DNA here is from genome assembly GCA_964007375.1 of Ophion obscuratus. Classification (NCBI taxonomy): domain Eukaryota; kingdom Metazoa; phylum Arthropoda; class Insecta; order Hymenoptera; family Ichneumonidae; genus Ophion; species Ophion obscuratus. Next base: position 32,120,038 of record OZ023320.1, on the reverse strand, counting down.
TACTTAGCTATTGCGAAATAGTAAGAATTTGCTGAAATTCATTGAGGATATTTGCGAACAGGTGTTACGACTCCGTGTAAAATTTCAAGTACTGCGTCTGTGTGATTGTTGTGCAATTGATTATTGAAGTTGGCCTCTTATACACGGGCGACATAGCCAAAGCTTCATGAGAACTCTAATACGACTGTCGCAGCATAATAAAAATAAAAGCAAATGAATGGAAATAGGCGGCAAAAATTATTGAGATTTTTATGAATAATTTCAACGAAGAATCAAACTCTCCGGTTAAGTCGGCCATTTTGAATATGCGCTAAAATTTGAAGCGCACAAACTATTGCTTCCTTGCTATAAATTGCTTACCGCGGTTTCATAAAGAGTATTTAAATATTTTGAATCATTCTTTACAGAAGCTGCAGTGCATGTGTTTTGACATAACCTTCAAGTCAATTACGCGTCGTCCCTCGACGGCACATTTATTTTCCGGCTCAACTACGTTTTTTCCGCCGCATTTTAGATTATATTTGGTCCAACTGTCGATTGTACTGTTGTTCGGTTTGCATTTTTCCCTTCCATCTTGTTATGTTCGCCGATAAAAATAAACGGAACTCGCGAAGAATCTTTGACAGCTACGCGCTCACGATGTGGTGTTCGTAACTGAGCTCACTGATACCAGTTACTGAGAACTAAATTGCGCGTTTGCCACATTTCAGTTGGTTAATAACTTATTCACGATGTAAATAAACAAAAAAAGATTAATAACATTTCTAAACAGTCAATTATATGCATTGCACATATTTATCAGCTGAAATTTATTTTATTTTACGTAACCGAAAATTTGATCATTCGCGGTTGGCAGCCGTTATAGGCGCGCGTGTTTAAGCATATGCGTTTCTCTTTAGCCGCCTGCCCGGCAAATACCCTGAGCAGCCTCCTTAACGCGATCATACGACAATGTCGATTCACTTTAGTAGTAGGAACAATTTTGAACGGAATCACGATCGTACTTCCAATCAAACTTCGATTTACCAAGAATTTTCGTGTTCTCGCGTGTTCTCAGGTTTTTCGCCATAAAAGCGTGGTATCTGGAGCATCAGCTCTTCAAATACGGTCCAAGAGCGAATAACGATCTGAGCAAGGTCGGCCATTACACGCAAATGGTTTGGGCGTCTACTCATCGCGTCGGTTGCGGTTGGGCAAAGTGCAACGGCACCAGAGGACCACGTGGCCGACCCTATTTCAGCTACGTGTGCAACTACTGCCCCTCGTAAGTACCATCTAGCTGCACCTTGCCGAACTGAATTTCACCAGACTCCCGTGTACCCTATAACCATTACAGCGTCCGATTTAACAGCGGAGGCCTGTTCGAAGCGTAATTACTCGTCAGGGCGTTCACCGATAAACCTCCTATGTGTATAAACTTCTGGACGTCACAATAGAGTGAAAATGCGAAAGCCAAACAGGCACCAATGAGTGAGAATGCAGAAAAGGATGAGGACACGAAGAAATTAAATTTTTGGTACATACAGAGATGTGATAACGTGTATGCTCAATACAACAAAGCTGGTTCTAACCCAAATTCTCGTAGGATCATAGATTTTACTATCGGTCTGTGATAGTGACTGGACTTCACAAACATATACCTAACTGTAGGCATGGAGGATAGCAAAGGGCTTCGGAGTGAGAACAGGACGAAGCTCTGAACCTAAATTTCTGTCACTGAGATTTACCGGCCGTGTTGGCTTGGACAGAAACATATTGACGAGATACGATGAGACGCTTTCGTGGGGTTGCAACCCGTCTTTTTAACATGGTTCTATTAGAACCTTGAATAAGTTCTCGCTGTTTTCCAACAGATTGCGGTACCAGAATTGCGTGTGCGTAATTTAAGGGGTAATCACTTTAGACGCTAAAAAGGCTATTTTCATTAATTGTTTGAGAGGTTTACATTATAGATAATGATATAAAAGTTGTTATACTTAAGGGACAACACCATTATGACCCCCTGTTTTTTTGCCATTTTTAAAGATTTTTTTTTGTTTTGTTCGTTGTTTATTGAAGATAAATAAAAAAAAAATTTCAAATTTTTCACGCCCCATGGTGACGCTGGGGAAGCTCCCGCGTCAGGTACTATTGGCACTGGTTCGCGGCACGTAGCAGAACTCTCTTCAAAGTCGATCTGAAAAAAAATACCGAGTGTTTTCGTTAATAATATGATATTTTGAAGAGAAGTACATAGGGATTTGAAAAGATATTGATTTTTTAAAAATAGGCACGCTTTTGAAATTAAAGGATGATTTTCGAGAAAAATTCCTCGTCAAAAATAGGCTATAACTTTTTTTATTATTGAGATATGGAAAAAATCCTATGTACTTCTTTAGATAATCTAGTTTTATTGATGCAGTCCAAATTTGAAGTCGATCGGATAAAAATTGCTCGAGTTCTGCTGCGTGCCGCATGCAAAAAAGTGGTTTTGAGAAAAACGCGTTCAAAGTTTTAGGTTTGTTAATTTATGCGATAAATTGGAAAAAAAATGTTTACCTTTAATCAGCGATGCCGCCACCATATAGCTGGCCTTCAAAAAGCAAATAATTGTCCCTAGCATCTTTTCTCGAACTTGTAGAGGCTCTTCTTGCCTCTTTTGCATCGTTTGTGAGCGAGCGCTCCGGCAGCGCGATCCGCGCTGCGTCTGTTTCAACGCAAAAATTGAAACAATTTGGGCCGATAGTTATCCCCAACGTCTCCAAAACTTTCATGAGGCTTCTCAGGCCATCATTGAATAATAATACCGCGATATCAGCTGCAACATCGACGATTGACGATTGACGACTTGAACATTTTTCAATTATCGCCACCTATGGCTTTTTTTCGAAACTATATTTATAATAATAGCCGGTTTTTGTGAAGGGAGACAAAAGAATGCCTGGGAAAGACCCGCAGGACCTGGAAAAGGCCCGGTATACCTGCCGACCCTGAGGCGCGCAGCTGCGCGGGACCCTGAGCGTCACGGAGCGCTGCACCGCTCCACAAAATATTCAATATCTCCGAAAATAATTATTTTTTCGCCCTGGGTCCAACGGCAACTTAATCTTAAATGTATTTTAGATTTTTCTAGATGGTTTTCAAAAAATCGATTTTTTGAAGCCGTCACCGTGGTGTTGTCCCTTAATAAATACACTTTCGAAATACATTTTAAAAAAATATTTATTCAAGTCACTAATCATAGACAAAAATGGTAGCTAAAAAAATGTCCTAAAAAAATTGTAGGTCTGCGCTGTTGATGAAATCTCAGAGATGGATCCTCCGGAACAAAAAAATCAAATGGTTTTGCATTCAGTATGTTAAGGGCTATAGCGTATATCATACGATTTTTGATATATGCAAACATAACAAAGTGGCGGACATTTTTGGAAAAAGCAAAAAACATTTTTTTTCACTGTTTTTGGCAAAAAAGTAAATATCAAAATTTTAAAAAATCCTTGATATGCGCTATAGGTATAGTTGTAAAGAATATGTGGTTAAAATTTCATAAGGGTCGGTTCAGTAGTTTCGAAGATTTTATCAACAAGCCGTCGAAAAACGTTGTTTTGAGAAAAGCGCGTTTAAAGTTTGTTTGGCTTTCATAAATAGATTTAAAAAATGTGTTTTTATGTATTTCGAAAGTGTATTTATTAAGTGTAATAACTTTTACATCAATATCTATAATATAAACCTATCAAAAAAATTTACGAAAATAACCTTTTTTAGCGTATAAAGTGAGAAGACTCCTTTAGATGGTAACGCATCTACAAAGAAGTACTATAAGCAAGCTTGAAAGTCAGTGTATGTCATTTCGCCGAAGTGTAAACAACTTCTTTTTCATAGTGTTGAACATGTCAAATTTCGTGCAAAAATCGTATTTGCAGGGAACATTTCTGCACTACTTAGTTTTTTTCTTAATCTGCAGCTGAACCACCCCGAATTCTTGTTGAGACTTACGGCGACCATGCTCTGTCGAAAACAACATGCAGAGATTGGTTTAGACGCTTCAAAAATGCTGATTTTGATGTGTTCAATTGAAGGCATCACTTAATAAAGATTCGTGTCAGACGCCAGCTGAACTTGCAGAACTATTAGGGGTTGATCACACAATAGTTTCAAAATGTTTATAAGCATTAGCAAGGCTGCGTCATATCTGACCCGACGACAAAATATCCGCGACAAAATATCCGAAAGACAAAATATTCTCATGACAAAATCCTAACTCTCGTCCATCACATCAACAGGGTCACACGCAAAACACCTTTGTGGGGTGTGTGAGATAGTGGGATGGGGGCATAATACGAATTTCTTCATTGCACCCAAACAAACAAACCAAAACAAACAAACAAACCCAAACATGTCCGTTACATATTAATAATTTTCCTCCTTTTTGTGATAGAATAAATTTCACCGGCATGACTGTACACCTGACATGGAAGAAATTTCAACGGCATGACTGTGCGCTTTAAACTGTATATAATATCGGCAGATATTTTGTCATGAGGATATTTTGTCCTACGGATATTGTGTCGTCGGATATTGTGTCGGGGATATTTTGTCATCGGGTCAAAACGCGTGTTACCATTAGGAATGCTTTTTAAAAATGAAGCATTGATATTCACGTAAAAAACAGCGAGACCTTATTCAACATCCCAATGTAAGTCGTATAATCCTTACAAACCGGTTGAATAATCAATTTACTCGAAGCTGCAGTAGGAATTCTACACTTGGGAATTAGCAGACGTGTGTCCGTAGACAAGCGCTGCTTGATAGTCAGATTGTATGTCCAACGAAGCGTGAATGAAGTCGATTTCCGCTGACATCCCATTATCGAATCGATTCTTGCCAACTAAAGCCCGCAAATCGAATATCTCTCCGGGCTTCAGACAAAATGTAGCACAATACTCGTGAATCTCATCCGCCCGTGGAGATTTCGATCCCTTGCCGTAGCTCGGAGATCGTACGAAGGCTTTTTCACGAAACTGACTTTCGATCGATAATTGAATAATTTACCGGTTTCATCGCACATGCAAGAAAAAGATTAGGCAAATTTTTCCGTATTGCCGGCTGGCTATTTCATCAATGTTGCGCAAGAACGATAGTATATGTAAATCGGTAAAAAATCGTTGCGATAGCGGTTTCATTTCAAAACGTTCAAATATGCGAGTCACATAACGCTCGACGAGCTCGTGCAATTTGAAACGATTCTTACCGTCAACGAAATTTCCCATGCAGAAGTTCTGGCATCAGTTGTTGGTTCTTGAAAAGGCATTTATAATGATTCCAGTCGTTGAGTTTTCCCCAACAGGAAACGTTAATTAATTCCTGGCCCATCATGACACCGGCAATTTGTCTCTTCGCATTGTAAATTCGTTTCGTCGATGTTAAAAACACGTTGAATATTTTCCTTCGCGATGACAGTATTGGACAAACGGATAGTATACGTTACCAGGGCCCGGAGGCTCGAACGAATAATTTAACAATTTGACACTTTCCGTCGAACGGGCATGTTCGTGCTTGCCGCTGATACCAAGCGAGGGGTGCACAGCCGAGTAACTCCATTTTTATACGAGACGAGTCTGTATCGCTCGACAATTTTGCGTGGTTAGGTTGGGCTGCAGATAAAACTGGCACGGTTGGTAGCCTCTGCATAATCCTAGAAACAGCGAAAAAGACGACAAAAAAGTGCTCCATGGAGAAAAAAAATGAGGAGACAGAGAGTGAGAGGAAGAGAAAGGGCGCGAGAGGGTGAGCGCGTACCGGTTCGAATAAATTCAGAGGGTCGACGTAATTCACGCTTTTTACCAGAGGTGCAGCACTAGTGAGGAAGGTACACGCTCCCGGCGTATACTATACGAGTCCCGGTTATATATCGTTGGAAAGTTGGCGCTTGAGAGACGGGGTATACCGGGGTGGGATATATGGCAAAAGAGAGAACGAAAGCCACACGATGGGGGTTGTGTGGCTACGGGGGCGTATAGTCACCGTTCGAAACCAGCCGAGCGTGTACACGTATATAGACCTATAAAGATAAGTAATGGCAGATAGTGTAAAATATCGGTTCTCGAAAGACAAAAGCTCCTCCCGAATGGGTCGGTCAATGCGAAGCTTCCTCGGCTCGCGTGCTTCATGTCTCATTCTTTCTGTGCCATCCAACATTCGCTTTGTGCAGAGAGATCAGCGGCATGGCTGGGACTGAAAGTTCGCTATTTTGTATCAAGCTCTTCTGCATGCGTTGTACTCAAATCAATACCATTAATATTGGACCGAGCAGTAGCTTACCGGTGGTCGACTCGAACTCTGTTACTTGCAAATTCGCATGCACTTTGGTGCTAATAAGCCTCCCTAAGCAGCTTTTTGGCATCCCCTGTGTGCACCCAATGATTCGGATTTGGGGTATTACTTGCGCGGAGTAGCTCGTTCCGTCAGTGATTACGCAGGAAGTTGAAAGAAGAACTTCCATGTATAGTATTCGATACGGATGCCCATGTCGAATTGTGCTCGGGCATTCCCTACTTTTTGTCGGGCCCTTGCCGGGCTTGCCTCATCTGATTCATCTGACCGGGCCCTCTCAGGAAACGGACCGGGTACATCACAAGGTCGTTTTTTACCGCTTAACCTCTATGTTTGGAAGTTACAGTGTTCTGGCCGGGATACATTGCGAGCAAGTCCACTTTCACGTAATGTATACCCGGCTCGAATATTGGCATCTCCGGAGAAGTGAAGCCTGACTTCAAGAACTGTCTGATGCTGCTTTGCTCTTTACTCCATCAAAGCTATTGATACTTGACTAGCTTTTGCCCGCTCCGAGTATTGTGCTACATTACATTTTGTCTCCAGCGTCGATTTCGGATATGAACTTTGTTTGATTTTAAACGGGGAAGGTTAAGTTGGTCTGTTTATATATGACTTTTCTGATGTCGCTAACTTAAAATAACGCGGGACTCTTTTTTAAAGGATTTATTTTTCGAAAAAATATATATATATATATATATATATGATCTCATAATTATTACCCGTGACTTATTCCGCGTGGAATTTATGACGCCGTGGGAGTGTAATTTATGAAATTTTTGGCGTCAATCCAACTTCAAAAGATGTTTTTCTATACAATACTTTCCATCTCCTTGGGAATACTGAAGTGCATGTTTCATTATTTCCGTTATAGAGTGTTTACGCCGAGTTTAAAGAAAAATCGACCAAACATTTTTTTGCTTTCTACACAAACTTTTCCACCTCCTGTCAACCCCATAATGGTCAAATTTTGGAAAATATTGGAATACGTGTTCCATCAATTGTATTATAGAGTATCAATGCCATTTTTGAAGTCGATCTAACAAAAAAATATGTTTTTCAACACAAACCTTCCTATCCCCTTGCAACCCCTTAAGAGTTGAATTTTTGGGAAATGCTAAAATACGTGTTTCGTTAATTTCATTGTAGAGTGTTTATGCAAAGTTTCAAGTAAATCTGATAACAAAATATGTTTTCCCACACAAACTTTTACACCCCAGTTCACCCTCTTGAGGAAGGAATTTTAAAAAAATCTTTCTTAGTGCACCTCTACACCCTCTAAGGAATTTCTTCAGTAGTTTAGGATGTGCGTTGTCTGTCAGTCAGTCACGGAACAGTTTTATGTATACAGAAGATTACAATGAAACTAACACTTCCGTTGTAACTCCATTCATCATTATAAGCATTATTTTTATCATTGCTAATCTACGAGAATAGAAATGCGTATCATAAATACCTATTTGAACATAACGAATAACCAAATTGTTTAATCATGCAAAAAAGTAGGTGGTACGCAGTTTTTCAAATCGAAGTTTCCTTGTCAGGAAATATCAGTGTTCTGATCGGGAAGACATTACCTGAATGTAATTCTACAGGCCTTCGCGTAATCAAGGTACCATTATACAACCATAAGACTTCGACGCGTTGTTGTACCACGTACAAAAATACTATGCTTGCAGCGTGCACTTACGCTTGAGATTTTATGATACTACCTCGTAATTTCTCGGCAATTTGCTGATCGTTATCCTCATCAGTTCCCGGTTATTTCCCGATCTATTCTGTATGACTTGCTTGGTAATATTCCACTCGTTTCCGAGCCAGTTCCTGATCAGTTTCCGAAAAAGGGAACGATGGATAGGGGCCTGGCCTAAGACCTGTTACACGGCGAACTTGAAGCCTGGAAGGCCTGATATTATCTAGGGAAGAAAGATAAGGGGCAGTACTTTTTTCCGACTCAAATTTCTACACGGGTGGAGGCATCCTGTGTAGAGTCACGTTGCCAAATCATTATTCTTCTGAAAGCGCTCGGTGACCTGAGTTAATATTTTTGTTGGCCTAAGAGATTGGACTTCATTCCACCCAGAGAAATCTGTTGCTCCCAAATTTGTCAAGGTGGGCAAATAGCAGCCCGACGTTTGCCAAAAGTAGATCTGGATCTTCGAAAAATGTATGCGAATTTGCTGCGTACGATATTTTTTGAAGTTGGGAATAAGCAAAGGACACCAAATCGCAAAGGACATGTTCGTTCGTACAGGTATATTACATTGGAGAATCATCTGAATCGGCGTTGAACAAAGTTGATCACCTACGTGGAATAATTACCACCCAGCATTCAATTCTCATTGCCATTTTATTATTGTTCCATCCACATGGACAAAGTTTCTTATATGACATAGCCTTCAACCATCTTTATTTTTGTTTCCATATGATGCACATCGCAGCTCCATGGTCCGCATAATGTTCTGTTGATTGCAGCCGAGTATTAAGTAGCAGATTCTTGCCAGGATAAGGCTTACGATCTCGTTACAGTAAGGTCGTATAGAGACTCCGGGTATGGCACTACAGTACACGAAAGCTAATAGAGCGCGGAGAAATAAAATGATGATCCATCGTAAGCAGAATCGCCCCAAACAATGACGAGCCAAGAATGTCTCTAGCTAAAGAAAAACTACGAACATTTTAATCAGAGGCCATCGAAAATGTTATCTTCAATTTTCTCAAACCACGAAATGCGCACTTGATCAAACTACACATTAATAACTTTTCCGCATTGCATTTTTGCGTAGACAGCATTGTAACAAGAATAGAGTCTCGATTCACGATTCCCGGGGTGAGTAGAATGCGAATCTTGCGCTGATAAAATCTAGTCGGATGGGCTCGTTAATCTTTTGGACGACCCCAAGAGCACGGTCGCGACATGTGGATCAACAATCCCTTGCTATCGCGCGGACACGCTCCTTAAGCTACCGAGCTATCCTTATTGCCACCTTGGAGATCCGATCACAAGGGATACAAACACATAGATACGGCTGGCGTTCTATGGCCCGCATCAAACTTGACGGTGATGTATGTAGGGTAGTGTACATAACCCTCCACGTTGATTAATGATGACAACGCGTGTGGGTCGCGCGCTACACGTCTTTTACGTTTGCTATTATGCTATGGCAAGTGCTTGCGTGTCAACTGTGGAACCAAAACTTCAAGTTTGCGGCGAGTTTCACGGAGTAAAGATTGCGTGCATAAGGGGGAAAAGGGCGGGACGTTGTGGGAATAATGTATAAATCATATCGTGGCGTCTGAGATGAACTGGTGACAGAGCGATGGGTTGGGTCGGGAATCCAAAAGGGCAGTGGTCGCATCAACATTTCCATGCGCGGCTGAGGTTGGCAATTCGTAAGCATTCTATAAAGGTTTTGATGAGCGCACGTCCAACTGCAGGATTATCGATTGCGTTGATCATTGCGTAAGTATCATTCACACATTAGCAAAATGATGTGTTCAACGAGATAAGATGCCTAAAAGTGCCTGCGAAAGGGTTGTAGGAGCTTCTCCACTGCCGGAACGAATGCTTTTTGCGTTGCCCAAAATTTCCCAACTCGTCATCTGTACAGCAAGGCCATTCGGCAATTTTGAGTTGCGAAAGATACCAAAAAATTGCGCGGCTCCGAGGAGAGTAATGAATTGATTCTTCGAGCGTGCTTGTTGGTTAAGAGAGTTAACGAAGAGTTAAAAAAGAGACAAGAACTATGGCAATACGGCATGGAGGAAAGAAGCAGTTGACATCAACATGCCGCTAATTAGTGGAGAGCACACATTCGTGCCGGACACTCGAAAAGGTTTCCGTGGCCATCCGGCTATTGATGACGGCCTCAATTGACGTATTTGCCCACGTCCAACACTAGGCCGCTCCGGCTACTCCGTCCATAATATCCTATGGGGCAGATTTCCCGCAAAAATCCGCTCGAGCACATCCGAGCCCTTTTTTTTATTTGTTTACTTGCGTCATCCATGTCGGTCAAATATCAATCGCCCCGATCAGCGGTTTTTAATTAGCGGCAGTATTCCTCATGCGTCGCGGTCGTTTGCACGAATACGGGAATTTGTTTGCACAGTACTACTGTTTCGTAGAGTATCATGATACCGGATGCGCCTACTCGACAACTCGATCCACTTTTCATGACGTGAATTCCCAATGAGAAATACACGAGCGAGTGAGTAATGGACTGAGTCTAGTAACGAATAGGAACAAACGACTAACTACAAGCCTAATCGGAGCTGCTTTGCTCCCAACGAAGTCCAATTTCGCACATCCGATACGAAGATCTCTTCGTGCTGGGCGTACCACACGAACTGATATTTCCAATGATCTCACTACTACGACATGTCCCGGTAACTATGGGCTGTCCTAGATAAGCCTAGAGCGAGTGAATAATGGACTGAGTTTAGTAACGAATAGGAACAAACGACTAACTACAAGCCTAATCGGAGCTGCTTTGCTCCCAACGAAGTCGAATTTCGCACATCCGATACGAAGATCTCTTCGTGCTGGGCGTACCAAACGAACTGACATTTCCAATGATCTCACTGCTACGACATGTCCCGGTAACTATGGGCCGTCCTAGATAAGCCTGTCTTTCCCAGATTTGCCTAGACAGCAAGTGTACTTCTCCTATGTGAATCGCAAATGGCTCGACGCGTTATCCATTCTTTAATTATTTTCGGCGTGACTTATTTTGCGTTCACTCCATCCGAGAATTGTTCCATTTTCACGAAAATCCAAAGCGGTGGAAAAATGGAATAACAAAACAGATTAAAAAGATCCTGTTAATGATTGAGTAAATTCTCGGATTATGAAATCCTAAATGCAAGGACTATGCTTTTCGTTCCGTTTAACGCAATTATGAAAATGAGGAAACCGATATTTGATTTAGGCATCCAATACTTGTTTTTAGACTGACAGAAATGCATGGTAACTTCAACCATATTTTATCCATATTTTATATTACCCTGAGAGGACAACAATATTTTATAGTAATGGTTACTGCCTAAAATATACTACTGCTTATGATATTTTAGCAGTTGTATTAACTATGCTCATTTGTTAACCGCAACCAACAATCTTACAAACATACGTTGATAGATCAATGCTATATGATATAGTAGGTTTTCATAAAATGGATATTTCCTTACACTAGCCAAAAATAGTCAGTTTTACCATATTGAATGGTACGTCTACTAAATATATATATAATATTTAATGAATTCAAAAATTCTCGATTAAGAGTACTACCTGTATGATTTTTTATCATAATTTGTCATTTCCTGACCTCCTGAAATGATCCCTATCGATGAAAATATTTCGCCTGAACATGGATTCGAACCTACGACCTACTTATCTGTACTACGCACACTGCCACTATGCTACCGGGTACTTATCTTATTTTGTTCGTAGATTTGGCATAACAGATAAAAGTAATTCAAACTGCAATTCTGAATAGCTGTTACCTCAGATATAGGTGGAGTTTTGCACAGATCGTCTTTTTGATAATATATGTCACTGCTCAAATGGATTTTTAGCGCACCGCAACAGTTTTCGAAATATCGAATTTTGAAAACTGATAAATTAATGCGCTAATGTATCTATATCGATCATAGTGTAATCATAGCTACTTCATTCACACGTTCCACAAATGATTTACGTCTTCACTATGGATTACCATAATATCGTTCGTATAGTCACTTTTCGTAAGATCTAGTGACAATTCATACAGTATTTATTGAAAAAACGCCCATGGTAAAAGTGGGCATAGTAAAATTCCCTATAGCTTATTGGCACCGCTATTATAATATGGATAACACAACTATAACCCATATAGGGTCGCCTGTCGTAACAAAAATGCCAGCATTCGGCCATTAAACAGTTTGCTGATAATCGGCCAATAATTCGTCGACCAGCATTGGAGTACTGTAGGCGGATGGACGGCTTGCCAGATTTATTCCAGCCATTGATGGTTTGTTCTTTGGCGTTTTGCAAATGCAGGTCGTTAAACTGTAATACGTGAAAACAAGGGATAAGGTTTCGAAAAGCATGTCCCACTGATGAAGCTGAAATTTTGCACAGACCTTTTTCAATATTTTAAGAGAATCTTTAAAAGGGTATTGGCGACCAGTAATAATTTATCTTATACCGTATATTGATAATTATTTATTGTACTGCGCTTCTATTATATTAAATAAGTGTACTATATTAATCAAGTGATATGCACGTACGGGCGAACGCTGTTTGCCAGGAAGCAGCGAGGCCGGAGGAGTGGGGGGTATCTATAGGATATATGGATATACGCGTATAGCGTGAAATAATAAACTTTACAATGCGATATATCGAAAACTATTGCTAGTCGTCAAAAATCCGTTGAGGGTTTCTCTTAGGATAATGAGAGGAATGAAAAGATGGATTCTGTAAGTGTTAGGATGGCTAAGTGGGTAGGGCGCTCAACGCTAGCATGGAAGACGTAGGTTCGATCCCGATGATAGGTAAAAAACTTGAACAATGCAGAAAGCATTTTCAATGCAATCTCTCTGTGTACATGAACATAAGTAAAGCATAAGAAAATAAAAAAATGCTACTAGAATTTTAAATTCATAATTTGCAAATTTTTTGTTTTTCATTTCCGGCAGAAGATCCGGCAGCCGTTGCTGGGCCTTTTCTCTCAGGATTTTTCTCTCAGGATTTTTCTCTGGCAACCAGTCGTGGACCATTACTGTGCCGATTGTAAAACCCTATTTGGGAAGCGTCTACCTAATCATGCCGTTTTGGTAGTGTGTTTGATTGTCTAGTATCCCCGAAATAACTATTAACTATTGTGAGAGACTTTATAATATCGATGTAGTTAATTCAGTTGATATTTTTACAATAGTTAGTAGTTATTCAGGGCATATTAGATAGTCGAGCACGCCACCAATGTTGCATGTTTAGATATACTTTTCGTTTATAGTTGTGTTAACCATATTATGATTACGATGCCAATAAACTGTACGGGCTTTTACTATCTCCTCTTTCGCCGTGGGCGTCTGTCATAAATACCATGTACTTTGCTCTCAGTGGAGCATTAGTATTTGTGCCCCGATTTTGTGATATAACTGAATTAACCATATCGATATTGTAAAGCCATTCACAATAGTGAATGGCTTTACAATATCTTTACTTTACAATAACTTACTTACAATGGCTTTACTTTGGTGGCAAACACGCCACCAAAGTAGCATGTTTATGTATACTGTTCGCTTATAGTTGTGTTATGATTGCGGTGACAATGAACTATGGGGAATTCGACTATACTCTCTTTTACCATGCGCGTTTTTTGTAAATACTATACACTTTTTCCTCAGTGTAATTTGAAGATTTTTTGGTGCATTCTAATGCAAAAATATGTTTTCTTTTTTCCCACTGAAAACGAATGGTATTTTCATAAGTCAGTTATCGTAAAAGCAATCAACAATTTTTCCATACTATATTGAAAGGAAATTGCCAGAGTCGTCAAAATATTCCAGTGCCTGCGTCAGGCACTCCATTCAGGTCGGACCTATAACCGAGTGACATTCCCGCCCGTACGCAGGTAGTGCAACACACGCGTGGCTGCACAAAATAAAAAAATCCGCCTCAGTGTCGATCAATACTAGCTTGACATTGGCACGAAATGGAGAATACAACAACAAAAATCGTTAAGACTAAACTTGCGGATGATTATCGATGATGTTTTGATATTTGATTCGTATGCATTTCACAGGGGCAATCATATCGAGAAGCTCAGCACACCTTACACAGCAGGACCGACGTGCAGCAGCTGCGAAGGCCATTGTCGTCTAGGTAAACTCTGCAAGAACGCTTGCCCGTGGGCCGATCTCTGGGCCAACTGTCGCCAACTTTACGACACGTGGCCTTCATGGCTGTGCCAGAGTGACACTCAGCAAGGACACGAGAGACGACAGTTTTGTCGGGCAACGTGCAGATGCCGGGACAAGATCGTTTGAGCTTTTTCGCACCATTTGTCCGTTTGAGGGTCTTTGTTGCTGGAGTTGATACATCACGGAAAATGTTTCAACCGCCATCAGATGTGCAAGGATATACCTCGATGGTGCTTAAAAATGCAGTTAAATAGGTTTGGGTATAAATTTATTGACCAGATGGACTCGACAGATGTGGAGTTTGGGGATCAGATTCCTCAGGGCCAAACGGACAAAAAATATAATGGACCATTTTGGCGACGATCTGTGCGACACTGAATGTCATACGAAGGACGTCGCTGTGGCGAAGGTGTACGATGATGCTTAGCAAAAACACCGTCAATCATTTATTCACGCTCGATTACTGATATAGTTTAAAAAGAGCACTTGGAAGATTTTCATATATGGCAGTTGGTTTTGTTTTTAAGATGACTTTTTAAATTACCCCCTGAAATCGATTTAATGCAGTTGGTTGAAAAAAAAAGAAATCCCGCAGTCCAATTTACAGCGAATATTAATTTTACTCGTTCGTGAACACTTCGGCTATAATTGAGGAACTCGTTAACCTCGCAGCACATGCAGAATCCCAGTGGTTGACATTCGAAGTACGAGGGTATAACGACGGCATCGGGGGCGAATATGCGTGTGTAGGAGAAAATGAAGTTAAGGCGAGCGTCCGAGTTGAGAGATTCCTGGTCGTGCAGCCATAGTCGAGACCTTTACTCCAAATTTCTCCCTCAGAAATTCACGAGATATTTCGAACTGCAGTACGTTGGAATTCTTCACTCTTGAGTCTTTTTATTCAATACGATAGAGCGCCCACAAAATGTAGGCCGAGCGAAGAGAAAAAATCTCGTAAAGAAATTCATCATTAAGTTTTCAAGATTTAAAAACATAGTTAAATTTTTGAATAACTACTGAATTAATTCGAAAATATTTATGTTTAATTGCCAACTTGTTATCCTAATTCTTCGTATCATCAGAAGTAAAGCAACGATCATAATACGTTTTCGAGATTCATGTTTTTAAAGATCGAATATACGTTAGGTCAATCGAAGAGTATTAGTGATTTTTATTATTGACGTTGGTTCGATAGTAGTAGAGTCAAAGTAAAAAAATAAATACACTTGAAAATACTTTTTTTCTCTGGCAGCATGCTATAAAAATGGTTTGATTTAAAATTGATAGGCAATTTTCCCATTATTATTTTCCCGTTTAATATTATTTTTTGCAAGAGTCTCGTTACATCGTAGAAAAAAACGTCAAAACGGAGGATTCAAGTATATAATCTCGTGAATACGTAAAATAATTTCGTAGTTATGAAAATTAAAGACCACGAATAGGTTAAAGTAAAAAAAACGGGAATGGCCTGCGACACGGAATCTTTGCCCTCAACGTGCTGCAAAGTTTTTTGATATTCTTAAACGATAAGCTGTCTATATATTTATGCATGCTGTGTAAATAGTTAAACTATATGTACGCGTAGGATTACCACGGTGTAGTTATGAACCGGCCACAAAGTGAATTTCGAGGGAATTCTTGAGTGAATAAAACGGAGCTCGCACAAGCTCTGTGGATCAGAAATAAGCAACTTCTCGGCTAATTTGAAACGATTATTATTTGATTATTTACCTTATAATTCAGTTATTGTTAAATCTTTTTACGGAAATTAATCCCGTTTTTCCGTTATTGCATGCATCAAAATTGTCCTCGATAATGTAAAAACTGATTTGTATTATATATATCGTTCGATAAAACCCGTCAAAAATATATGAATAATTGGCGCCTTTTGTTCCCAGTATTTAAAAAAATATTATTTCCTCAGAAAATTCGTTTAATAATATACGAATACATTATCACATAAATTATGTTTTTATATATGTGAAATATAAGGTAATTGCGGGAGAGAATAATTCGTAAGGAGGTTGTGGAATAAAAAACGAAGAATAGCCATTTCGAACCAACGGAAGTGGCCGTGTGCTTGGTAAGCCGGACAAGGAACAACCGAAACGACGAGATTTGTACTTTCAATGTTGAGAGTCCACGATATTGCGATGAAATCTTATGAAGTGCGACTCGTGACGTAAATCTTTTTATTTAAAGAACTTTTCCGCCGAGATATAAGATTAAGGGGAGACCGAAGTCATTGAAAAGTTTTTGCTTGACAAAAAGCAATATTTTCGTGAACTTTGACGTGCGCTTTCGTATCGTGCGTATTGGCGGTCCTTTAGCTTTGTGTAAAACACATAGGGATAGTTAAAGTGATCATGTAAACGGTCGATATAAGAGTGAGGATACCGCAAATCTTTAAGCACGGTGTATCTGCGCGGACGTCACCGAAAAAAAATGTCCACCCACACTTTAGGGATCTTCTCACTTAGGACGCTAAAAAAGACTATCTTCATCAATTTTTTTTAAATAGGTTTATATTATAGATATTGATATAAAAGTTGTTACACTTAATAAATACACTTTCGGAATACATCATTTAAAAAAATGTATTTATGTAACCCAAACAAACTTTAAACGCATTTTTCTCAAAACAACGTTTTTTGACGGCTTGTTGATAAAATCTTCGAAACTACTGAACCGATCCTTATGAAATTTTAACCACATATTCTTTACAACTATAGCTATAGCGCATATCAAGGATTTGCAAAAATTTTTATACTTACTAATTTTATTGCCAAAAACGGTGATAAAACATGTTATTTTTTTATTTTTCTAAAAATGTCCGCCATTTTGTTATTTTTGCATGTATCAAAAATCGTATGATATGCGCTATAGCCATTAACATACTGAATCTAAAACCGTTTGAGTTTTTTGTTTCGGATGAGCCATCTCCGAGATATCATCAACATCGCAGACCTACAATTTTTTTAGGACATTTTTTTACCTACCATTTTCGTCTATAAATAGTGACTTAAGTAAATAAGTTTTTTTAAAATGTATTTCGAAAGTGTATTTATTCAGTGTAACAACTTTTGTATCAATATCTGTAATATAAATCTATCAAAAAAAAAAAAAATCATGAAAATAGCATTTTTTAGCGTCTCAAGTGAGAAGATCCCTTAATCGGAAACGTATGAAAAGACGGAAAGAACATCAGCAGTGCAATGAGAAATGTGTGCGAGAATAAATCGATGGTACATATTAGTCGGACACTTCATAATTCGTGTTAATATTTGTTCGTAGACAGATTAATCTTAAGACAAATGAGCCTCTGGAAATGTAAGCGGCTTATGGGATTTTTCAATTTTGCCTGCATCCACTAAATTCGCTTCAAAATGTACGAGTTCCCCCGGTGCTTTCATATGGGCAAACGAGAACACGGCAGCGAATGAAAAAATCATTTTTTCGATTGCGTTGAAATTTTACTGAACGACGTAAAGAAAAACAATTATTTTTCTATCTCGACTGTTCTGGCACGAAACAATGTGATTATTGTAATTAAACGTCTAATCGAACTATGAGATTGAATTTTTGACGCGATCGTACGTTCGCGTACCTGCATTGCGAAGATTTCACGAGTTTGAGTGTTATGAAGAATGAAGGTGAATGATTGATACGCGCAGAATACCACTGATTTTGTATCGGGGTACGAAGATGAAACGAGAATCCCTGTGTCGCGATGAAAAAGCAAAACGTAGAGATGTATTATACGTAGGCATATTTACGCGGACGAGGCTAATCGTGACAATAAGTTGTCGCGAGGGAAATCAGTTGTGTAAGGTATTAGGGTACGATATGTAATAAATCGTTATAAGTCAACTACTGGTGTTTTTTTTTCATTTACGCAATTGTTTCAAGCCCTGACTAGTCTTCACTTCCATCACTGGCTCAAATCGCAGAAGGAATCTATTCCCACCTTAAAAACGTTTTTTCGCATATACAAAAATACCTGTCTAATAGTTTTCAAAGCTTTATCACATATGAGGCATTCCACGTCACGCCAGCCAGTAAAAAAAAGCCACAAATAATTTTGAAAAATCGAGTTACTTTATTGAAAAATATTTACTGTGCGTTAAAATGTGCGTTTTTTTATAGCCTTCCAGAAAAAAATGAATGCTGATTTTATTGAGGAAGTCGAACGTCCGTTGCAAGGCAAAATGTGCAAAAATATTTTTTTCCTCGAGGAAAGACACTCGTCATTCTTTTTAATTTCCTCGAAATGTGTATACAAAGAACGGATTTTTGGTATTTTTTATATTATGGGATTCCTAAACACCGTGAATTAACAGCTATTTTTATTTTTTTAAAATTAATATTCGATTGAAGAGTGTGGAGCACTAGAAGGCTCCAATACATATGACATATATGTCATATGTATTGTCATATTTCAAAAACCTGGTAAACGCACAGCGAGTGCTCCACGCTTTTCAATCGAATATTATTAAAAAAATTTAAACAAATTAAAATAGCTGTAACTACACGGTGTTTAGAAATCCCATAATATGAAAATACCAAAAATCCGTTTTTCATATTCACAATGCGGGGAAATTCTTAAAAATAAAATAACGAGTGTCTTTCCTTGAGAAAAAAATATTTTTGCATATTTTGCCCTGAAACGGACGTTCGACTTGCTCAATAAAATCTAAATTGAATTGTTTTCTGGAAGGCTAGAAAAAGACGCTCATTTTTTACGAATGTAAATACGTCAAATGCTGCCAAAAGTACACCCATTTGAATGGAAAAATATTGAAAAATGGTAATCAACGAGAAAAAACGTCAGAAATTTAAAAAAAAATGTCGACACTCGGTGAATATTTTTCAATAAAGTAACTCGATTTTTCAAAATTATTTGTGGATTTTTTTTACTGGCTGAAGTGACGTGGTATTATGCCTCATATATGAGTTTCAACAAAATCGGAGGTGGACACTAAAGTGACGTTCCTCGTCAGATTCAAATTCGGAGGAGGTTGCTGAAGATACAGAGAGGGAGCAGGACGAAGAAGAGCCATGACACTCATCATCATCTTAGTTATATAAATTATATTAAGTTTAGTTTTAAAGAAAAATAAAAATTGAAGTTGAAAATATAGTTTTACAATTTTTTTCTATAAAACCCAATATTGTAGGACACATTATCCATCGCAAAATAATTAGTATAACTTAAAGTTAATTGGCGAGTCATTACGAATAAGAAAAATGAAATGAAGAATTTTGACTGCGTAGATTGGCAAAATACCCCTATGTGCGACGTAGAATTCAGTGTGTAAATTTCGTTTTTCAGCACTCGAGGATATAGAAAGGTATTCGAAGGTAATCGAAGCGAAAATACCAGGAAGTAGAAAGGGGCGGTCTCCTTTTTTCTTGAAACTTTATCTTTGTACCACAACTTGTTTTGCAGGCAGTTTGTTCGCAGTTGCAAACTCTGTCGAAAGCGAGGGAGATTGTAGAGCGGCGAATAAGCGTGTGCGTTCCATCCCCACAGATGCAATCAACGTCCTTCGTCTCTGCCGGAAACCCTTTGAGTATGTTCGTTAATTTCAAGGATACTCACCTGTGACCACTCATCAATGACCCCGACCTCGTATCCTGGTCTACGAAGTAATGGTTTGTACTTTTTAATTTTAACAAACTAAAAAAAATGTAGTCAAATGTTTGTTAAATTTTTCTTTATTAAGATGATAACGCATCTATAAAGAAGTACTATAAGCAAGCTCGAGATTCGGTGTATGGGATCGTCCATTAATCACGTGAGGTTTTTGGCCACTTTTTGAGGCCCCCCCTCCCCCATGGTGATATGTGGTGAGGTTTCCGTTATCTAAATCCTCCCCCCCCCCCCATTTAACCTCACGTAAATTATGGACGACCCCACAGCACCATGGGGGAGGGGGGCTCACAAAGTGGCCATAAAACCTCCCGTGATTAATGGACGATCCCTATGCCATTTCGCCGAAGTGTAAACAACTTTTTTTTTATCGCGTTAAACATGTCAATTTTTGCGCTAAAATAGAGTATTTGCGGGGAATTTTACTATACTACTCTATTTTTTAAACATCGGCAGTTGAAGCACACAGAATTCTTGTTGAGGCTCACGGCGACCACACTCTGTCGGAAATAACATGCAACGATTGATTTAGACCCTTCAAAAATGATTATTTTATTGTGTTGAATTGAAGGCATTGCCGAAAAACGGGGTTAAATTGAAATGAACCCTTTCTTGACACACTCGGTCATTTTGACCCGCACGAATTTGAAATAAAATGCTCACTTTCCCAAAATTGAAAGTATTTAAATCATTTTTTACAATAATTCAATTTTATACTTTCCAAATTTCAATGATGCAGACATATTAAGAAATGTTCAAAGTGAATCCCGGATATTTTTCAATAGAAAGCGACCGCAGGGCTGTTAATGACAGATGGATAAAATACTATCCGGGTCAAATTGACCCAGTGCGTCAAACCCGTCGCCAAATATAAGTGTGTCAAGGAAGGGTTGAGCGTAACTTTGACCGTCTTTGGGGCTACTTTAACAGACCGTCAAAATACGTACGAAATGTGTACGCATATAAATGTGTTTAAATTTATTGTTCAAGTTTATTATAATGTTGCTGAAGTTGATTGCAATGTTGTTCAAGTTGATTTTAATCTCAATAATAATCATAAGACTGATTAAGTGCCTATAATAGTGCCCTAGGTACTTGATATTTTTATGTAAAATGTTTCCTTAATAGCAATGACAATTTGATTGTAAAATATGGATGTTTTCCATTCAATTCCATGTATAATGCATAAAATATTAATTTTTTTCATCTAAATGATTTCAAAGTAACCCCGTGAAAAATGACGCAACCGACCAAACCTCGAGCCAGCGTCACGCCAATCACATTCTACCATTGGCCGATGAAAGGCAGCACTACCGGTTCAGTGCTGCGCCACGGTAGGAGTGATCTCTTCGGCCCAACGCTGGGATGTACGATTGGCCAATAGTAGGCTTACCGGAAATCCTAACAGTTGGCCGGGTATTGGCCCAACATTTGGCTAAAGAGATCACGATCACTGGCTGACGGTTGGCGTGATCACTGGCCCATAGTAGGGCTGAGGTCGGCTTCATATTGTTGGCGGAATATTCGGGCTAGTGTCGGCCCAGTGTAGGGATGTGAAAACAACCCAATGCTTAGCCAACAATCGATCAGATTCACAAATTTCTGTGCTCGATGATTGCTCATGGAAAGAATTATTAGATTCACTAACATCGTTATGCACAATCACTTGTTCGTGGAATGTTTCCAAATTTGTTTCACTGTCTACTTGTCTTTTTGTTTCGTTGCCTCTGATCCTAACCTGCTGTAAAGAGTCTTCTAATTTTTGTCGTCGTTTTAACACTCGACGTTTCTTAATACTATCATAATAACTCGGCATTTTTTTAGTACATTACAAAACTTTAGTATAAATCAATTTTACTTTAATAAAGTGAATTTCAGATAACAGTAATTATGAGTTTTTATTATCACAGGACATAGAAAATTGCATGCAGCGTGTTAGTGAATCTAATAATTCTTTCGATGAGCAATCATCGAGCACAGAAACTTGTGAGTCTGATCGATTGTTGGCTAAGCATTGGGTTGTTTTGACAGCCCTACATTGGGCCAACACTAGGCCGAATATTGCGCCAACAATATGAAGCCGACTATAGCCCTACTATGGGCCGGCGATCACGCCAACCGTCAGCCAATGGTCGTGATCTATTTAGCCCAATGTTGGGCCAATACCCGGTCAACTGTTAGGATTTCCTGTAAGCTTACCATTGGCCAACCGTACATCCCAGTGTTGGGCCGAAGAGATCACTCCAACCGTGGCGTAACACTGAACCGGTAGTGCTGCCGTTCATCGGCCAATGGTAAAATGTGATTGGCGTGACGCTGGCTCGAGGTTGGGTCGGTTGCGTTGTTTTTTACGGGCTCAATGTTGGGCCAATAACCGGCCAACTGTTAGGATTTCCGGTAAGCCTACTATTGGCCAACCGTGCATGCCAGCGTTGGGCCGAAGAGATCACTCCTACCGTGGCGCAACACTAAGCTGGCGGTTGGCGTGATCACCGGCCCATAGTAGGGCTAAGGTCGGCTTCATATTGTTGGCGTAATATTCGGGCTAGTGTTGGCCCAGTGTAGGGCTGTCAAAACAACCCAACGCTTAACCAACAATCGATCAGATTCACGATTTTCTGTGCTCGATGATTGCTCATCGAAAGAATTATTAGATTCACTAACATCGTTATGCACAATCACTTTTTCGTGGAATATTTCCAAATTTGTTTCCCTATCTACTTGTCTCTTTGTTTCGTTGCCTCTGATCCTAACCTGCTGTAAAGAGTCTTCTAATTTTTGTCGTCGTTTTAACACTCGACGTTTCTTAATACTATGATAATAACTCGGCATTTTTTTAATACACCACAAAACTTTAGTATAAATCAATTTATTTTTAATAAAGTGAATTTCAGATAACAGTCATTATGAGCTATGCTAAAAATGCCAGGCTAAAAATAAGCATTGGTAAAACCACGGTCAAACCATTGGCTCAGACTCAGGACTTGCGCTCGCTCCGACAATTGGCCGACGGTCATTAATGAGTACTGGCCCAGCGTTGGCTCTTCGATGATATGCCGAGCTTCAATTCGAGACTGGCAAACCCATGATCAACCGATTGGCCTATGTTCGGGACCAACACTGGAACCCTATAGTAGGCTGACAGTTGGTAATCGATATTTGGCCCGAGGTTGGGTGTTCGTTGGTTTGCCATGCTTCAAATGAGCACTGGCAGAATCATGGCCAAATCATTGGCCCGTATAAAGAGCCAACACTGGGTATTAGTGGTTAGTGCTGAATATCGTACCAAGCGTCGGCCGCATCTTAAGCGCCGGCAAATTTTTCACGGGTACCCTTAATCTTCGACATAAGGTGCTTTTCAATGACTTGTCAAAGAAACCCCACAATCGAGCTTAGTTTGACACTTTTTATTTTAATAGCAAATTGTGGGGGTCTGGTGGGGCTTGAATTTTGTATACATTTGATAACCAAAGGACACATTGTTCTATTGGAACAAAAAAGTTGAAATTTAGGATGTTAAAAAAAAGTTATTTTTTAACATCCTAAATTCCAACATTTTTGTAAAAAGTTCACCAAAACCTGTTCACAGTAACCCTATTTTACCTTCATGAAGACTCATGTCAGACCCTAGTTGAACTTTCATAATCATTAGGAGTTGATGACACAACAGTTTCGAAACGTTTGAAAGCATTAGGGATGATTTTTCAAAATAAAGCATTAATTTTCACGAAAAACAGCGAGAACTTATTCAACATCCCAATACTAATCCAGATATTTATTTAAAATTTATTTATTTATTCAAATCGTCAACTATTTAACACCGTTGAGTGATCAAAAATATATGTGTCTAACAATTTTGGTATTTGATATTGTTAACTAAAAAAATATTCAGTCGTATAGACTAACCGGGTATATTTAGATGTTCCATTTGAATTAACTAGCAAATTCATAGTACGCTTTGTGACCGAGGGGTAGCACAAGGCCTGAGGCTTCCTTTGCAAGCCATTTGCATTCTGAGCGGGCATATAACTCAGTCCGCGACAACTATCGACGCACCACGAATTTTGCGCCGTGTGACTCGTGGCCGAGCAAGTGTGTTCCGAAGGACATGGGAATTACACATTTTCCGATACCCACGCAAGAGGAACATCCGCCTGTATATATCGAAATGGTGGTAATGCAAAATATTTTTTATCGTTTTTCACCATTGAGAATTGCTAACTACACCGATGAATCTGTATTGTACCTATAAGAGAAAATATAATACATTAACTGATTGCAAATCAAAATACACGTCATTCAAACACAGTTTTTATTCTCTCGAAACACCAATATATTTGAATTTAAGACACATCAGCTCCGTGCAGGTAGATATATTTTTTATTCAAATATATACTTTATGCGTTTAAATGAGCAATATATTTCTACCGAATACATATTTATTGAATTGTCTATATCAGGGAATGCTAGAAGAAAATAAAAATACATAATTGAAACAAATCGAATCGCAATAAGCCGTGACGTGACGAAAAAAAAATTCATTCAAAGAACATCACTTAAGTGTCCGCCTTCGATTTCGTTGAAACTCATATATGTAATGAATAATTGAAAACTATTAGACACGTATTTTCTTATCGGCGGAAAAACGGTTTCAAGGGAGCAAACCACCCCTCAAAGAAAGGCGTCTCACCCCTCAATTGAATTTTTGTTCAATACTTTTATAGTGGATTGTTTATTGCTTTACATTACAAGAATTTTGGGTTTTATTTAATTTAGATCGGTGGACTGCTCGTGGGTGAAACTGAAAAATCAACCCTCGACACGCCTTTCTTTGAGGAATCGTTTCCCCCCTTAAAAACGTTTTTCCACTGATAAAAAATATACGTGTCTGATAGTTTTCAATGGTTAATGGCATATAGATATGATTTTCAACATAATAGAAGGCGGACTCTTAAGGGAGTGTACCGTGTAAGATACATCCTAGTTGCATTAAGGCGATGTGCCACATGCCTCTGACCGCTTCGAAATTTTGACAAAAGAATTCTCCCAAACGGAACAACCGATTGGAATGAAATTTGTTGTGTGCATGCAGGATACTTGCTCCGAGGGGATGACGCCCTCCTGTATCCAAAATTTCCAAAAAAAAATTACAGTTTGTGGTTACCCTGCGAAAAATGGTGAATTATTAACCATTGCATCGCATTTTCGGTAATTTTCTAAGCGTCATCCTCCGGACCGTGAAAAAGCACACATTTTAAGGTTTGTTTCACCTGTTTTCATGAACAAATGGCGGAAAAAAAGCATTTTGAAATTTTTACATAAATGTAGCAAAAATGTACCAACAAAGCTCGAAATATCAGTTACCGGAGCGAGCGCTCAGTTCATCCGTATTCTCACTGGCGGCGCGCAGCTCGCTTCGTTCTGTTTGTATCGACTGCGCTCGCCTCCTTTCGGAACAATTTATTTTTTGACAGGTCGAAAGCCGGACCTATAACCTCGCACATTCGTTCGAAGTATATTTCATCATACGATGTGTGTGATAGAGTGTAACATAGAATGTAAATAGTGTGTATTCAAGTAAAGTTTATTTTCGTCGCGTTTTGGTGAGTTTTTTTGCTGTGAAAACACCGGAAGTCAAGGTATGTACGTGCTATAACCTCAATTTACGTACTTTGTAATTTGCTACGATCTTCCCTCGCATTGCTTTCTCGCTCGCCGATGTCTCAAACAGCCAACGGCTCCGGTGCAAAAAATTCAAGCTTATTGGCTCTTCGCAGAAATACCTCGATATTTCTTCATATTTTCATATTTGCATATTTTCCGATGATCCGTAGCCATTTCCATTATCCCTCGAAATCCTCGATTTCCTGATCAGTGTGCGACCAAAATGATGCACAAAAGTTCAACACCCTTTGCCTACGAATGCAAAACTTTCACGTCTCAAACACGGTTGATTTGTGGACCTGTGGCTATTCCTCGATACCTTCACCCTGATGACCGAGAGTACTATTGGTATGGCGTATAAAGATAAAAGACCCTCGGTATACTTGTATGGTAGTACACCGCTACACGCAAATGTACGTGTTAGTAGTGTGGTACTGGTAAACTGTGCAGTAGTAAAATATACTGGTTCCGTATCCTCACCATACTAATACTCGTACCGATAGCATACATATATACATGCTAGGTACGGTACATGGGCTAGCATGTAGAAACCAGAACTAATGTAATGTCGGATTTACCATCTAGATGGACCATCGGATTTATTAAGGGCAGCAAGAACGCACTGCCGAGGATGAGAAACCGTGTCACTCGTCGCGGCCACGGTATAGAGTCCCAGTGTCCGCGAGGATATCACCGCTGTCTCCAATCTCTCCGAGAGCATCTCACCATGGATCGCACCACCAATCTGTGCAAGGCCTTTCGCGTACGTATGTACGTTTTAGAACAAAGGGCGAGGACCATTGCATCTCAATGGTTACGGCTACCATCGTCTCATACTCAGAGTCGACGGGTCCAAACCTCCAGCCCAACAGCATTGAATGGTCAACGGTTGAACGCGTTAAGGTAGAACAAGCGTGCGCTTTTGATTTTTATAGATTTTGTTTCAATTTTAACCAGACATTGTTCGTATCATTATGCATGTTTCAGTGAAATGTTAGATCAGTCGACTATTTACATTCGGAAATGATTGGTTTAAAAATTGCAACATTTATCGACTATTTACATTCGGAAATGATTGATTTAAAAATTGCAACATTTAACACTGTACGGTCTGCATTGAAAGGCCATAGCCGGGTAAGTAGGGAAAAATTGCCCCCGCATTTTTTCTAACGAAATTTGGAGTATATTCTGAGGTATAAAAAAACAAATTTTCTGAAAATTTCATGCCCGTCAACGCAATGGTTTTAGAAAAAATATTTTTTTTTAAATATAAAAAAAAATATTTTTTCCGGAAACGGTACAATGGATCGATTTGATTTTTGTTTGGTACTTGTTCCGATCAAACGTGTTACGAAATAAAATTATAGAACATCTTGCGAAAGATTAAGGTTTGAAAAAAAATAATGTTCCTTGTTTTATTATTTTTTACTATAATCCACTTGCGGTACAATAGCGAAATTTTTTTCATATAATCTTTGGGCACCTTATTAGATTATATAATTTTTTCAAAATGATCGGTTTGGTACGCCACAGTGAAAAAAAAAGAAACACACTTTATTGATATATTTTAGTTATATAGATATATAACTAAAATATACCAATAAAGTCTGTTACTTTTTTTTCACTGTGGCACACCAAACCGATCATTTTGAAAAAATTATATAATCTAATAAGGTGCCCAAAGATTATATGAAGAAAAAAATCGTTATTGTACCCCAAGTGGATTATAGTAAAAAAATAAAACAAGGAACATTATTTTTTTTAAACCTTAATCTTTCGCAAGATATTCTATAATTTTATTTCGTAAGACGTTTGATCGTAACAAGTACCAAAAAAATCGAATCGATCCACTGTAGCATTTCCGGATTTTTTTTTTTAAATTCATTTTTCCAAAACTATTGCGTTGACGGGGATGCAATTTTCAGAAAAGGCCATAGTCGGGTAAGTAGGGAAAAATTGCCCCCGCATTTTCTCCAGCGAAATTAGGAGTATATTCTGAGGTATAAAAAAAACAAATTTTCTGAAAATTTCATCCCCGTCAACGCAATGATTTCGGAAGTTTTTTTTTAAATAAAGAATAACAAAAATTCCGGAAACGCTTCAGCGGATCGATCCGATTTTTTTTTGGTACTTGTTACGATCAAACGTGTTACGAAATAAAATTATAGAACATCTTGCGAAAGATTGAAGTTAAAAAAAAATAACGTTCCTTGTTTTATTTTTTTTTACTATAATCCACTTGGGGTACAATAATGAAACTTTTTTCATATAATCTTTGGGCACCTTATTAGATTATATAATTTTTTCAAAATGATCGGTTTGGTACTCCACAGTGAAAAAAAAACAGACTTTATTGATATATTTTAGTTCTATATCTATTGATATTGATATATTGATATATATTGATATATGTTGATATAGATATATTGATATTGATATATTTAGTATCTATATAACTAAAATATATCAGTAAAGTGTGTTTCTTTTTTTTCACTGTGGCGTACCAAGCCGATCATTTAGTCACATATCAGACTTTATTGATATATTTTAGTTACATATCTATATAACTAAAATATATCAATAAAGTGTGTTTCTTTTTTTCACTGTGGCGTACCAAACCGATCATTTTGAAAAAATTATATAATCTAATAAGGTGCCCAAAGATTATATGAAAAAATTTTCGCTATTGTACCCCAAGTGGAATATAGTAAAAAATAATAAAACAAGAAACATTATTTCTTTCAAACCTTAATCTTTCGCAAGATGTTCTATAATTTTATTTCTTAACACGTTTGATCGGAACAAGTACCAAAAAAAAAAAAAATCAATTCGATCCACTGTACCGTTTCCGGATTTTTTTTTTGATATTTAAAAAAAAATTCATTTTTCTAAAACCATTGCGTTGACGGGCATAAAATCTTCAGAATTTTTTTTTTTTTTCTATACCTCAGAATATACTCCAAATTTCGCTGGAAAAAATGCGGGGCCAATTTTTCCCTAATTACCCGGCTATGGCCTTTAGACAGAGTAATTTTCCGTGAAAAATATTTGTCCTCTATAAAAAGACACAAGGTAATAACATAAACAATATAAAATATTAATGTTTAGAACGCAAATCTTTTTCTTCACGTTAAAAGTGATTAACTTGAGGAACACAATAATTAACTTTTTTCTCGAAATATTGAACAATACTGTTCTGCGGTGTTGCATAATGTCTTCTTATTATAGAGGATAAATATTTTTAACCGAGAGTTATTCTGTCGTTACTGAACGTCTTTAGCAAAACTGAATATTAAAGACAATTCAAACTTTTTCACGCGTTCCCTAACTAGTTTACTATCTAATCATATTTTTTTTTTCAAAATTCATAAACACAATAGAATGGTACGCCGAATTAAGTCACCTGACTTTCGGCCAATGCAGACCCTGCACGGTTAAAAGTTGCTTTTCAAAAATCCATTATCTCCCAATCTAAATGGTCACCTGTTCTGAAATTTAACTCAAACTTGCATAATAATATGAACAATGTGTGGTTAAAATTCGAACGAAATCGATAGAAATCAAGAGCGCACGCTCGTTTTACCATAAGGGCTTACACCACTGTAAACGTCCAAAATTGAGTGATATTTCGCGATTTTTTTTTGCAGAAGGACAAATAAGAGAATATTAATATTCAAGGATGTTATCAGTCATATCTTTAAGTGAACAAAATGAAATTTATATTAACAAATTATGCCAAAAGGTGACGCTGGAGCCATTCTGGCGAGGCATGTTGAATTTGAGACGCTTTGCGGCACGCAGTATAGCTGACGCAAATTTGATTTTAGAATAAAATAAAAAAAATTCTATTAATTTACACGAGTATAGCTAGAGAAATACGTAGAGAATGGTGACAGTGTTATTTTTTGTGTAATTATTTAGCAAGCATTAAACCAAAAACTTAATTTTCGACAGAAAAAAAGGACAATCATTTGGTAATAACTAATGTTATAACTAACTCACAGAAAATCCCGTACTTATTTCTCTTCGGAATGTTATTTTAAACATGTACCCGAAATTGGGAGTGAAAATGATGAAAATTGTTGGAGTTATGCTACGTGCCGTTTTGAGAAAAACGGTCGATGTCTCGCACACGGGCCAGCCACTGCCACCCCGCAGACCCATACTGGCCTGCGGACCTTGTTTTACAGGTACCAAATTTGTTTCCCCTTATTATAGATGGTTCAAAGCATCTTCTAAGTGAAGTAAAATAAAAAGAATTTTTTTTAAATTTCACAGTGTGACCCCTTAGATCGGAGTACACGGTGACAATTGTTGGTCGCGTCTCTTTGAACGAGGCGCGACCAACAATCTTGAAAAATGGTTGGAGGATTATTGTAAGCAAAGGTTGCCGAAATATAAATAAGGACTTCACAAATTTTTATTTTTATTGCGTTCCAACGTTGCAAACTTCAACCTCATACCCTTTTCGTGGAACGCAATAGAACTATCGTAAATTTAATCGTGGAACTAAGAGTAAAATATTTTCGTCTATTACGTTCGTTTTAGCTGTCAAATGAGGGGAAACTTCAAAATAATTAAAGAAAAGAGACGAGTTAAAAAAAGGTCGTGTTTTGAACCATACTGTTTATATACGACTCCAAAAATTACAAGAACAAAATTTCTTCATTTTTTAGCGTTTTTTTAAGCGCTGTGTCTATGTGAAAAATTGTCGCATCGAGATTAAAAAAGCCTTTTGAAGCTTCAAGATGATAGTTTTGAGATCTTTTGGCAAAAAAATTGTGATTTACGGCTATCGCGCAATCATAAGAAATACCGACAGAAAAAAATTCCAAACTTGTTTTTATTTTTCAGGGGTCATCGGACTAAGGAATTTTGTTTAAGTTAACTCAATGTATAGGTTAGTTAGCTTGTTTATTCTGCTTTAATTTGCTTTTTGTTTCTCTACGTCAATTTTTCTGCTGAGATATCCGACTTCGAATGAAAAAAGATCCTTTTGTCTTTGATTATCGATATCTAAGCAACCAATTATCGCAACGGGAATTAGAGGGCAGCTTTGAAAAATCGAATAGATTTTCTGCCAGCCCCTCCCGTTGATTTTTGTGATTTTTTTCTTCACCCTTAACCGTTATTTGGTGAAGGACAACAAATTACTTTTTCTGTATTTTCAATAAATCTACCACTACGTTACAAATATTGATGCAAAGACTAATGTTGCTGCGTTTTTTTTTCAGCTCGATTTACTCCCAATACCCTTGTTAATCTGCAAATTGATTCATCGAACCATTTTCTATCAAAAGTTAATCGAAGTTTGACAAAACAATTAAAGGAACAAATGTATTATTCCTAAGCATCTTGTAATCATCATCAAAATAAAAATACTAATTTTCTTCTTCTTTTTCACAACTTGGCACTAGTTGCTTGTTAAATATAAGAAAAAAATTCGAGAGATTAACATTTTTTTTTATTTGTAAAATATTTCAGGAAACACAACTGACTCATTTTTTACACGATTCGGCCTTTGCACACTTTGATTTCACTCATCTTTAATTGCATCAATTAAAGTTGATACTCTCAAGCGGTATTTAATAGTCGATCCGAGAACATTTATGCAATTAATTCTCAGTATTTTCTACGAAGGTTATTAGGGTTATGGAATACAATCTTTTTTTCAAAACTAGGCATGATCAAAAATTGAAAAAAAATGAGAGCTTACAAAAACATTAGATTCATTTTTTTTTTACCAAAACGTAGAAAAAATTTACCAAAAAAAGATTAGTTTTTGAAAAAAATTGTTCATTTGTTTTTCCTTCCAAACAAGAGATCATTTTTGAAATAAGTATTTTTTGTATCCCTGATAACCTTCGCAGAAAATATCTACAGTTAATGGCATACAAGTTCTCAGATCGACTAGTGAATACTGCTTGGGGGGATCAACTTTTAATCAATGCAATTAAAGATGAGTGAAATTATGGTGCACAAAAGCCGAAGCGTGCGCACCATAATTTGTGCAGAACAACGAGTCACCATTGTTTCCTGAAAAATGTTACAAATTTAAACAGATTACAATTTTTTTTAGTTTCTCAATTTTTTTTCTTAAATTTAACAAGCGACTACTGCAAAGTTATAAAAATAGTCGAAGAAAATGGGTGTTTTCATTTTGATCATGATTACACGATGTTTAGGAACACTTGTTCCTTTAATTCTTTTGTAAAACTTGGACCAATCGGTTCGGAAAAACGGGTCGATGGATCAATTTGAACATTTATACGTCTATTGGGGGTACATTAAGCTGAAAAATAAACATGGCGACATTAGTCTTTCTACCAATATTTGTAACAGAGTAGTAAATTTACTGAAAAACCATAAAATGTCATTTTTTGTCCTATTTTTCAAACTACTGTTAATGGATATTTTCATTGTTGTTCATCTTGATATGACTATTTTTAACATTGATACAGCTTTTCAAAAACACTTTAAAAAATGAAGAAATTTTCTGTTTCTTTAATTTTCTGGGGTTGGGTATAAAAAGTGATATATTTTTTACAATTTTCAGTCAATCAAAAAAAAGCCCTCGTCCTTGACTGTTAAAGCAATCTAAGAAACTACAGTTAAAATTTCAAGTCGATTGGTCGAACATTCTTTGAGTTTTGCTCCGTCCCGATATCGAAAACATGGTTTTGAAAAAAACATGTTTGAAGTCAACGGTTTCAATGACGCTACAACTGAACAAGTTTTTTTCCCCGTAATCTAATGCCACCTATTGGTCGAAAATAAAAATATTTTTAGTCGGTGACTTTATCCCCCCAATAGGCTTACCAGAAATGAGAACTGCGCCTACCGGCATGAGACAAGGCCAAAGACGGTTTTCAGCGGCGGAGACTTCCTTAAAAAAATAGCTCGAGAACCACTTTATAATGGTTTTTTTCAGCTACAAAGGAATATGCATCATATTTTTTAAGGTCCCAAGGATTTCTTAAAAGTGTTTCAAACAAAACGATTTTTGTAAAGTTTTACACCGATGACCTCTAAACAATTCGCGATAGTAAAATTTTACCGCTCTTCTGTAGAGCGAGACTTCTCCGATCGTCATTGCTAGAAAATTCGACCTTTGGAGAAACCTGCCGAACATGAATTTCGGCAGACAGAAAAAATGCTAAACGAATTTTTTTAGCATAATTAGTAATAATTAAGTAATAATAAAATTTTACCACTTTTTCGCAGAGTGAGACCCGGTCGATCTCGTTCGCTCGCGAATTTGGTCGGCTGCAGACAACCTGCCGAAGATAAGCCATGGCAGAGAAAAAAATGCCGATCGCAATTGTTTAAACAAAGAGCATTGTAAATTTTGTTAAGTTTCCAAAGATTTTTTAACAGTGCTTCCAACAAAACGATTTTTCGAAAATTTTACACCGATGACCTCTAACCAATTTGCGATAGTAAAATTTTCACCGCTCTTCTGTAGAGCGAGACTTCTCCGATCGTCATTGCTAGAAAATTCGATCCTTGGAGAAACCTTCCGAAGATGAATTCCGGCAGAGAGAAAAAATGCTAAACGTATTTTTTTTTAGCATAATTAGTAATAATTTAGTAATAATAAAATTTTACCACTCTTTCGCAGAGTGAGACCCGGTCGATCTCGTTCGCTCGCGAATTTGGTCGGCCGCGGACAGCCTGCCGAAATAAGCCATGGCAGAGAAAAAATGCCGTTCGCAATTGTTTAAACAAAGAGCTTTGTAAATTTTTTAAAGTTTCCAAGGATTTTTTAAAAGTGCTTCCAACAAAACTATTTTTCGAAAATTTTACACCGATGACCTCTAAACAATTCGCGATAGTAAAATTTTACCGCTCTTCTGTAGAGCGAGACTTCTCCGATCGTCATTGTTAGAAAATTCGATCCTTGGAGAAACCTGCCGAAGATGAATTCCGGCAGAGAGAAAAAATGCTAAACGTATTTTTTTTAGCCTAATTAGTAATAATTTAGTAATAATAAAATTTTACCACTCTTTTGCAGAGTGAGACCCGGTCGATCTCGTTCGCTCGCGAATTTGGTCGGCCGCGGATAACCTGCCGAAGTAAGCCATGGCAGAGAAAAAAAATGCCGATCGCAATTGTTTAAACAAAGAGCATTGTAAATTTTTTTAAGTTTCCAAGGATTTTTTAAAAGTGCTTCCAACAAAAAGATTTTTCGAAAATTTTACACCGATGACCTCTAAACAATTCGCGATAGTAAAATTTTACCGCTCTTCTGTAGAGCGAGACTCCTCCGATCGTCATTGCTAGAAAATTCGATCCTTGGAGAAACCTGCCGAAGATGAATTCCGGCAGAGAGAAAAAATGCTAAACGTATTTTTTTTTGCAGTAACAATAAAATTTTACCACCCTTTCGCAGAGTGAGACCCGGTCGATTTCGTTCGCTCGCGAATTTGGTCGGCCGCAGACAACCTGCCGAAGATAAGCTATAGCAGAAAAAAATGCCGATCGCAATTGTTTAAACAAAGAACATTGTAAAATTTGACAACTCTTTTGTAGAGTGAGTGTCGAGCGATCTCGGTCGTGACTCGAGATTTTAGCAGAGATCGAATTCGTCGATGATGAGCGACATCGAGATGCCAAATAGTCTTCGAGCGTATGTGTTTAAATTTATTAAAAAAAGAGTGGAGAAATGCTAGCACCCTTCCAACATACGAGTCTCTAGCAAACCCTGTTTGCTAGAAAGTTCAACCATACAGAAATTTCCACCGATGACCGCCATCAACAAAAAAATCGATTCGAGGGCATTTTTTTAAACAATGCGCGGTTGCAAAATTTCACCGCTCTTTCGCAGAGCGAGGCTAGCGATCTTGATTGTTCGAGAAGCCGACCAGCGAAAATGCTGCCAAATATGAACCCTGGCAGAGATAAAATGCTGAACGCATTTGTTTAAATAATGAGCATTGCAAAATTTTACCACTCTTTTGTAGTGTGTTTTGAGCAATTTCGGTCGCTCGAAATTTTGGCAGGGATCGAAATCGTTAACGATGAATTAAAAAAGTATGGGGAAATGCCTGAGTCTTTTGGTTGTCGCCGGCGTCGAAAAAAATCGATTTAATGGCTGCATATACAATGTAAAATGCAACAAAGTTTCACCGCTCTCCTGCCGAGCGAGCGCATGCTTCCAATACAAGCGTAGCGTGGTCGCTACCGCATAGTTGTGTGAATTGTGTGACACGCACATAGATGTAAGGTGCTTGTGTACGACCGAACGGCGTGCGAGAACGGATTCGTTCTTTCTGCAACGCGGGCGGCGTAGCAAACACACACACACACACACACACACACACACACACGCGCGCGCGCGCGCTCAGCGATCGTCGTCTATTTGGCTTCGACTCTTCGTCCCAATGCGAAGCATCGAGACCGAATTTGCGATCGCTGCGCTGTCCGTCGGTAGCGACTCGTAGCTAAAAACTACGAGATCTGCGCTACCGACGTAACGAGAGGCCGCGTCGAAATTTTCTGGCGTGTGGCACATGGCCTTAAGTAAACTTCTTTAACACTGTCCAGAGTGCATTTCCGTCCAACGCTTTCCTCTTTATTGGGGCAAGTTTGTGCACTCCGAAGTGTGCACACCACCCTGTAAATGTCTCTGCTTACGTGGGATTTTCCACGTTGTGTATTTGCAACCATCCTCGATCCACTGCGTATAATCTTCCGCCGCATATATATAAATTCCGTTCCCACGGAGCATTCCACGGGCGATATCTTTGCACTACTAATTTCTCATTTCAAATAATTATTTAATATGATATAAATGTTGAATAATTCGTCGGCATGGCAGCATCGGAATCATCGCGTATGATATTCGGATCCTATCACTTTTGTTGTATGGTATGTAGAATGAAAGTATACGCATTCGGCACATTTATATATTATAGTAATTGCGTTTATTAAAAATCTGTTAGGTGGACCGACGTTCATTTGCAGGTTTTGTTATACAATCGATGCTGACAAAAGATGTTTTGATGTTGTTGATTTCATAACGGTATTAGAGCTCCTTTTGTGAGAAAAAGCCTCCTGGAAATTTGGAAAAATTGTGCTATAATGGCCGGCGAACAGAAAACTTGGCGAAATCTGTTTTTCCCTCATATTCCGGGACGTATTGACTTTAGGCCGGTGGGAGTAGTTTTTTTTTTTAATCAGCCGAGTTTCAAATCGGACAGTATCTTCGGATATGCCGAAACGCAGAACTTTCGACCTTTTGACCGTTTTCGACCGAATAGAATTTTTCGATCGGCCATAGCGCGTGAATAAACAAGTATAATAAAAATGCTAAACTAGCTTCAAGTTACGACGTCGGTCGTTTTTGCGCCGTGAGCTCCGTACGAAGAGGCCGAAAATGAATGGTTTTGCGCGAGGGAGCGAGAGAGCAGAAAGAGGAGTAGGAAGGAAGATGAGATATACCGGAGAGCCCGGGGTCGAGAGAGCTGCTTCTGGTATTAAACTTGGTGTAGAAAGGAACGAAAACCGGGGTTTCTTATTACACATGGTTGGGGCTGCTGCGCTGGCAAGAGCGTTCCGACTTATAACGAGCCTCACAATTTTCAATATTTACTAGCTTTCCCATAGAATTTTTTTGCTCACCCATATATATGACATGCAGACGTCACCACGTACTCTGTACATGGTACGAGGGACTTACCGGACGCATTCGAACTTCACGTGGTTCTTGAAAAAAAAAAAACAAATAAACCAAAACGCCTCCTCCATGAAAAAAGTAGAGGAACCTCATATATAGCTAAGAGGGAAAATTGTATTCTTCATTTTCCATTAAGGTCGTATGTGCACGAAACTCCTCATTTGAAAAAAAATAATAATTTTTTGATATACTGTAGTATAGACATTAGGGTGATTGGTTTCAGGGTAACTTTTTTTTCTGACCCATCGTGCCCGAAAACCTTTAGTTGGTACCCAAAAACGAATTTTCGTGAAAGGGGGGTGTTGTCAAAAAAAATATTTAGAGGTCGCGAATCAAAATTGAAGGTTTCCCATTTAATTAACATTGAAAAAAATGTTTTTCTCATTATTAGTGTTACCATTCCGCGAATTTTGATATCGCGATATTTTCCAAGTGGGTTCTCATAAGAAATATGATACTTTACAATAAAGTTCATTGAGCCATG
Organism: Ophion obscuratus; assembly: GCA_964007375.1. Taxonomy (NCBI): domain Eukaryota; kingdom Metazoa; phylum Arthropoda; class Insecta; order Hymenoptera; family Ichneumonidae; genus Ophion; species Ophion obscuratus. The sequence continues at coordinate 32,083,342 of OZ023320.1, read as the reverse complement.
TCCGTAAATTCAACCGTTTCAGCGGTATCATTATTGCAACTGAATATTGTATGAAAATATCTATTCAAACGGCTGTAACGCCTAAGCTATTAGATATATGGAAAAAAATTCAAATGAGAACTATGTAGAGAAAGTAATTTGCTACAAAAAAGTCTTATAAGCCGAGCCCGTAAATTCAACTCTTTCTCAGCTATAGGTGGATAAAGTAAAATAAATAGATCTTTTTTTAAACAAAACAATATCTATTTATTTTACTTCATCCACCTATAGCTGAGAAAGAGTTGAATTTTCGGGCTCGGCTTATAAGACTTTTTTGTAGAAAATTACTTTCTCTACAAAGTTCTCATCTGAATTTTTTTCGATATATCTAATAGCTTAAGCGTTACAGCCGTTTGAATAGATATTTTGCACAATATTCCCTTGAAACAATGATGCCGCTGAAACGGTTTAATTTACGGCCACGGCTCAATGAACTTTATTGTGGAGTATCATATTTCCTATGAGAACCCGCTTGAAAAATATCGCGATATCAAATTTCGCGGAATGGTAACACTAAAAATGAGAAAAAAAAATTTTCAATGCTAATCAAATGGGAAAACTTCAATTTTGATTCGCGACCTCTAAATATTTTTTGACAACACCCCCCTTTCACGAAAGTTCGTTTTTGGGTACCAACTAAAGGTTTTTGGGCACGATGGCTCAACAAAAAAAAGTTGCCCTGAAACGAATCACCCTAATAGACATACAGAATGACAATTCACGTCCGTGAAAAGTCCGCATGCTTTACGGGCTAAATACAATAGTAATTAATTCACTAAATGGACGCATTTACCCCGCACCATAGAGAAAATCCGTGCGGATCGAAGTTTGAGACGGAAATAATAATAGTTCGCGATTACATACGAAGCTATGCAAAAGCGATAAATAAGAAACAAAGTGTCGCGGTCACGTATGTTCCATAAAAAATATAGGTTACGGGACGTTTCGAGTGGATATTATCGATTGAATCAACTAATTATTTCGTACGTTAGCCGCGTTTGCCATGACGGGAGCGATGGCGTAGATTTAGCAACCCTGCATGCCGTCAGCTGTGCTCGTATCCGGGAGGCCGAATCAAACCGATCAATTAGAATGCAACGACACAAGTTGTAGGTTCTTAACGCAATTTTATTACGTTTGAGATTCGAACGAATGCTATGTCGATCCATATCTGTTGTTACAATGTATGTAAGACCGAAGCTGCATGGTAAATAAACACACGCTTGAATTTTATCGGAGGTGCCTGAGTACAGCGTTGCCACGGATATTGCCAAAATTATGAAATGGCGGCCTGTGAGACAACCCAAGTCGAATGTCATTGCTATTTTAATCCTTCACTTTTCATGATATAATACACACAGCTATCACATACACTTCTCAAATAATTCCTTTCCGTATCATGGTTATTATTATACCTGAATATGTTACATTTTGCTTTTTTCAAATGCGAAAATTTACAGATTTTCTGTTGATAATCAATCCGCTAGTGCTCCCTTGAATTAGGAAGCATTGGTTCAATTATATGTGCGGAATATTAATGGAGATATAGATATTCTCTAGATACGAATATTTTATTATACGGATACACAAAAAACGCAATTATCCTACCGTTTACAAGAGTCGATGATTTAGAATAATTTATAATTTATATTTTATAATTTATAATATAAGATATCTATTGGCATACTATAAAAGAGTGTAAAAAAATACGCGAATAAAGAAGACATTTCTTTCAGAGAAAAAGCGTTAATCGGCGCTGTTACACTCAACCGAACCGTAATACGCAAACGCCATGCTCATTAGGGCATTTGATTTCCTGTTTCGGCACTACAGCCGGTAGTGGTTTAACGGTTGTGGTGGTGGTTGCGCTCGCCTTTTGAGCGGCTTCCCATCCGTCCGGCGCGTGTCGAACGTGTCGTCTCAGCTCCAAACTAGCTGGTTCGCTGCAAGAAAGTTTATTTCGTTATTCCCGGGACGGTAATTATTGTAGAACGGAGTATATCTACATCTAGACGACAAACTTTCACGATATAATAACGAAAAAAAAATTGAGAATGTGGAAAGCACACCTGTCTAGTAATCAAGGAACTATTGCTCTTTCGTTCCTGCGATATAATATTTGACATTCATACGGTTTTCAGGGGTTAAAAAGTGGTTAAATAGTGGGAAAATAGTTATCAAAATCACAGAAACTCTAATTGAGAATAGATCGAAGTAATAGTTGAATAGACTTACATAACACCACACAGAGTAGGGTCTGGTGTATTTTTCCAGTCTAAAAATTGGTTCAAATATCCTGTGGTCTTCGGCAAAACGGGATAGATGACGATCATATGGTTCAGAATGCTATGTGCGTCCGCGGGGTCGAAACTTGCGTTCCTCTTCGGGATGAAATATTTAGTAGGCAGAGTAACGCTGTATTCCATAAAGAAAAGGACCATTGGTTGATAGTCCTGAATTGCCGCCTTTAATTGGATGAAAAAATAAATAATAACAATAACCAAACATTGAATTTGATTCAGTGTGCAATAACAGAGATAATAATAAAACTAAATCAATCAAGCGGGTCACATATTATACGGATGTATGACCAATATACGACCTATTTCATACAATCTCAACCCAACTCGACTACTTTTTTGCCTGATCTTTTTTACTTCTTGTACATGTTATTTAAAAAACGGTCATGAATTCTCGTAGACTTTCTACTTATCCGAGCTCGACTTATCCGAATATCTCAAACAGCGAAATAAAAATAAAGCAGACTGAAACTGCAGCCTTCAGGGTTCATATCTAGGAGATGGGTGGATATAAAAATCTATAGGTCATTATTGTTTCTTTCAATGTATACGAAATGTAAAAACGTCATCAATTAATAAATCGTTGGGTGAAAAGATCGTTGACTTGCGATTTCGTATCTATCCGATGTTCTTTACCGTGTAAAATTTTAAGGCATCGAGCATTAACAATAAAATAATAAATGCTTACATTATATGCCATAAGTGGGGGCCCCACCGGGCGACATGTGTCGGTGATATCGGAAGCCTTGTATACCAGAGCGACGTATGTATGATCAGAATCCGAGAAAAACGATGGTAAGGAAATATCAGTGGCGATATCACTGGGCGTTTCGCTTATACGCCAAAAAAGGACGTTTCCCGCATCCCGATCACTGCCAGGATAATGCAACTTCAGTACACCGTCGACCTGATGCAAAAAAATGTTGTATTACGAAAATTGAAATATTGTCGGAGTGATGATTTTTTATGCTTAACATTATTTTCTCACGTGCTCTTCTGAAGACACTGCAAAGAACTAACTAAGAGTACCACACTGTGGGGACCAACCGTAGCCAAAATTACGATTCATTTCTCGTTTGTCATATTTGACGAATATACATGAAAATAAATATGACCTCCTCAAAATATGTTTAGAATAAAGATTTTTTAAAGAAGAATAAAGGCTAAATGATTTTAAGTTTTGTTCTATTTTGCTTTACAAATAGTCAGAAGAATATTTTTTTTGTAATTAAGCACGACATTGTTCATTGTTCCAAATAGAGATTAATTTTCGAATAAAAGTTTATAACAATTTATTAACAGTTAAAGAACTTTAAATAAATGTTTACAATTTTTTCTACAAATGTTGAATAATGTATAAAAATCATACATTTTTGGGCTTTTGTAGGAAAGTTATGAATAATTAATTGCAGTTTTCTAACAGAGCCTGATCGCGACTACAAACACTCATATTTCTTTAATATTCCCGAAAGTGTGGAAATAATTCATATGCGTTCAGAAAAATACGCGAATGCACTTTGTACGATTAAAAAATACGCCTTCTACCATTTGACCCACTTTTTTTTAGCAATCATTTGCTGATGACTTTTCAATACTATTATTGTACGGAATTGATGTACCTAAGTCTTGTAGTTAGCTGATATTTCAAATTGCCATTACACCCCCGAAAGGCTCGAAAATGTCTAGCGATTTAATTTTTGTTTCCCTTCAATACGAGTCAATTACCATTTTTAACTGATAAAGTGTGAATAAATATTGTCGGTACGAACCGTGGGGAACGGAAAAGTCGGGTGACCCTTTGCAGGCGCGATGGCAGCAATGAGCATGACGACCACGAGCCTCTTCATATTTGCACGATGTTTCTGAAAATATAGCCCTTTGTCTTGTACTTACAATGATTTTACAAAAGGAAAAAAATTGCGTCTCCGTGGATGATCGCGCAACTTTTGTACGATCTATCAAAATATTTATCGGAAACCAAAGTTGCTAGAAATTTGTTTAGGATTAATTTTTTACTTTCTACCAACAGTCAATTTGTATTCATCCGGTGGAATTTCCAAAATACTTACATTTCTTTCTTCCACAAATGTACAAATGGACAAGTGATCAATTGTACGCTTCGAGGTTTTTCGCTCGCGAATGGTTAACAACTGAATACCAACGCTTGAGTCGGCAAGATTATATATCCGTGATACAGAATATATTCAAATACATTTTTAACGATGTACATGTGGCTAATTGTTCTCGTTCAATATTTACCGGTTACCACAGGAAACGTTACGTAATGAAGGAGGTATCTCCGTGTTATCATAAATGATTCGGATAAAGTCTTCGATTTTCCCTATCGCTGAACCAACAGACGCGACGGTTCGGAGACACTTGAACCGTCGCTTGAGGACGAAGGGGAAAATGAGAGAGATAGGAATTGGATAGGGAATTTATTATTATAATTTTTAAATTATATATCCACATAGGCAGCTTACATGCCTTGCTACTTCCCCCAGGGCAATTACAAAAACAGAACGTGGTAATAAAAAGTCAGCGTTTCTTAGGCGTATAGCGTAAGTGGACTAAATATTAAATCAATACGTAAAAATAGTAACGATAAGTGTGACAAATCTTTAATGGTATCTTGAAAAAATAGTCGCTATAAAAGAAACAATTTGAAATTAAAATACTCCCTAAATAATAGTAGTACGAATAATTATGGTGACAAGAATTGAACTGCAGTGATTTTAAACCGGAATAATATTTTTCACAATAGTTGCCATCAAAGATATGAATACAGGAACAATTGTAAATGAATATACTTTCAAAATCATAGCAGTAGGAATAATTATGGTGACAAGAATTGAATTGTAGTGATTGTAAAGTTGAAAAAAAAATGTTTAAATTAATTGTCACCAACGAAATAAAGCTTTTATAGTGACTACAGAAAAACCTTAAAATGAAAATGTGCTCAATATAATAGCAGTACGAATAAATATAGTGACAAGAATTTAATGGCAGTGATATTAAACTTGAAACATACGATAATGATTTGAATAGTCGTCATCAAAGAAATAACTACAGAAACGATTTGAGGTGAAAATACTCTCAAAATAATAACGGTACGAATAGTTATTAGTGGCAAGAATTGAATTGCAGTGATTTTAAACTTGAGTAATATGTTTTGAAACTAGTTGCCAAGAAACAATTCCAAGTTATAATGAGCTTCACCATTTTCAATACTTACTAGTGTTTCCATACAATTTTTTGTACTCACCTATATCTATGTCGCACAAACGTAACCGCGTACTCTGTATACAGTAAAAGGGACTTCTAAGACGAAACTTTTGAGGGACTAAACAAGTAAAGGAATTGTATAAATTTCCGAGAAGACAGATTTTGTTTCATTTTCCAATAATTTAGGACGCATGGGTTCAATTTCACGTGCAGTCACGTGCAGTCTCGGATGTACACAAAACCGTAATAATTCGCGCAGTTACGTAAGTTGGTAATGAAAAATAATTTGAATAATGCATAATGTGGGGTACAGTTGAACCTCAATTATCTGAACCAATTGGGACTGCACCTGGTTCGCTTTATCAAAAGTTTGGATAATCGAAATGTAATTTTTTTCTCAAGTTGCAATATACAACAGAAATTGAAATAGCTACACAATGTCTATAGAAGATATACAGGGTGTCCCTCTTATCTCTGCCACCACAAATAACTCGGCAATTATCGACGTCATAAAAAATGTTCCAGTCAAAAGTCGTACAGTGTGGAGGGGGCCATCAAATGCGATAAACTTTTTTTATTTCGGTGGAGGCGCTGCCGCACAGAGAAGGTCAACTCCACTTCTTTAAATGGAATGATAAACTTTTATTTCAACCATCTTGTGGAGCACCTCAAGCCCCATAAAAATATTAGGGGGTCAAAGTCGTTCAAGTTCATTCAAGGTCACCTATTCAAATGAACTACAAATCTAAATATCTTGGATCACTATAAAATATTTAGTAGTGATCCGAGATATTTAGATTTATACCATCGATACTGATAAATTTTGCGAATTTATATTTGTTGACTACCAATATTTATAATGAATCAAATTTCGGTACAAAAAAGACGAACGTTGGGTAGAGTGTTAATGGATGTTTTATTTTCGTCACAATTTATAAATATAACCCAACAAAGTTATATAATGGAACGTAACTTTTTATTCCGCAGGAGGCCGGGTGGTAAGCGTCGTAGATACAAGAGAAGCAAAAAGTACTATGGCACCTTGCATAGTGTATGAATGACGCATTATTACAGGAGCATTTTTTTAGTATATCAATCGGAAAACACACTTCATTAACGTTTTAAAAAATGTCCCTGTCATCGCACAATTTGGAAGCAAACCATGCGTATCTGATCATATTACCAAAAAACGGGGTGGACAGCTGGTGATGTACAATTGATTGAATTTTCAGGTCGAAGGCAGGTAAAAGGTAGTCAACCCCAAGTTCTTGCGAGGACGGACACGTTAATATCCCACCCAAAAACGAAATATCTGTTCATCAGCGTAAATTCAAAAAAAATTTACACGTAAACGACGTGGGTACACGTATTGGAAGAAAGTAAAAAATAAGTGCCCCCAGCGGGAATCGAACCGCAACCCTCCGCTTACTAGTCTTACTAGTCTCCCTTCCGCCAGCCCTTCTGATTCGCTCGGAATATTTCAAGGTCGATTTTCTCGAAAACTTCTGGCCATCTAGCCCAATGGTTTTATGAAATTGTTATTCGAGTGCTGACCTTTCAGTACGATAAGTGGCAAAAATTACGAAAATGCGAACCTCGTAACATCCCCTTGTGAGCCTGTCGCGTCCCTTTTGACCTGGAAAGGGTCATTTTGCCGATCGGCCGACAGTTGTACTACAAACAAGTCTGAGCCTGCAGCGTTTCTTTCTGCCTAATGAGGCTCAGTTTACAGATTGACACGGAGCAGACGTACTGTGAGCAAACTAGAGAATTGTTTTGTATGTCAAAAAGCTACAAGTGAAGATAATGTTGTGATTTCTAAAAAACGTCGTGTTCAGTCACTTTTATCAGTCAGTATTATTCGCGATGACGACGAGCACAGGCGCATGCTGGAAAATATTGATAGCGTTATCATGAACCGAGCATGCCAAAAGAGCTACAAACAAAAAGCTAGCTGAAGCATGTAGACGAAACAGCGGTGCCTCTCGATGACCATCATCATCATCATCATCGTCGTCAACAACACCACCACCAGTTGATGTGCAGCTATTACGAACGTCCGACTTCAAAAACTTGCGTTTTATATGTAAAGAAAACGCCGATCCAGAGAAGGAAAAAAAGCGTAAAAGAAAAATGCGGCGTCACATTTCTATCGTTCGAAACCGTGAATTTAGAGATACTTGTTTGAAGCATTTGAATGAGCGCAACGACGAATTGGCACGAAAAATAATAGCACGCATCGAGAACGTTGATCTAACGGCTGTTGAAGCACGTTATCATTGCACTTGCTCGAAAAATTTAATTTATTACGCGTCGGGTGAGGCATCAGGAAGACCGGTTTCCTGCGGAATAGACCGTGCTATGGAGTACGTTTTCGATTATTTTCAGAATCACGCTGACGAATGTCAATTTAACTTTAAAGAGCTACGGGAACAGATAGAAGGAGACAATATACCGGATCGAAGGACAATCAAAAGACGTTTACAAGAGGAGTACGGTGACGAAATTGTAATGTTTGACGCACCACAATTAGAGATGGTAATGTGTTTTCGTAACACTGGTTACAAAGTTCTCCCGGAAGGCTGTTATGAGGCAAAGAAATCCGATCCTAAGAGAGAAATGTTGAGAGTTGTGCGTGAAGCGGCTGCAATCATTTTGGAGGACATACGCTCCACACCATATGAAACGAAATCGTACCTCATTTCAGACAATTTCATGGAAAACGTGGATGATTCCATCCCCACTGCTCTGAAGGTGTTACTCGAGGATTTTTTTTCAAATCCAAAAAGAGATTGTTACATTCGTGGAAGAGGAAATGCACGGCTATCGCCCATGCAATTATATCCGCAGCTCGTGTTCGATCATTCATTTCTCCGTTAAAAATAGGTATTGGCTCTTGATTATACAAAAAATTCGGATCGAACAATTTAATAACAGTTCTCTCGTCGTTGGGTTTTTGCTCGTCATATGTAGAGATCTTGATCTTCGAAAGTGCTTCCCGTGAAAAATTTGCCGGCGCTTAAGATGCGGCCGACGCTTGGTACGATATTCAGCACCAACCACTAATACCCATGTTGTACGCCACTTTGGCGTACACCCAAATTTTTAGCCGTCGTCTCCGTCCCTGCACCTTCTTAATCTAAACAAAAAAACCCTAGCCCTTCGCGATAATAATTAATTCAACTCACAATTAAGCATTTTATAAAACTTCGAGACGACGAGCTGTCAAACGCGACGAGTTACACACGCGGTACACGAATCGACACCTCGTGTTATTTTTATACCCGAAATTCATGCGACTACAGCGCCACGACGGGCGCGCCGCGAGTTGTGAGTTTGTCCAGAGGGACGGGCGACTCCAGCGCCGCGGTGGGAAACCCACGCACCACAGTATACCAAGAGTTCCGCTTCGACTTTTTGAAGCTTCGGACTCTCGCCGACGCGCTCGAGGCGCCCGACTCTCCTCATGGTACGCGCTGGCCTATAAGACGGAGAGCGCGGCTCGCTTCGAGAGCAGTTCTTCCCGAGCTGCCTCCTGACCGCCGAAAGGTGGCAACCCCCTCCTGTCCGCCAAAAGGTGGCAATCCCCTCCTGACCGCCGAAAGGTGGCAAACCAGTAGAGTAACTAGAGCGGTTCTAACTCAGGGATCTCAGGGGGGAGCGGGGCGGGGGAGTCGAGCGCGGGGAAGCCTAGTGCGGCGGTACGGCGGAGGGGGGAGGGCTCCCCGGGCGTGGGTGACGTCACAGGGGGGCCTCTGTGGAGGGGCGGCCATGTGGTCCGGGAAGCGCTTGGCGGGAGGGGGAAGCCGGCGTCGATGAGTGGTTTGTGTGTGTGTGTGTGTGTGTGTGTGCGTGCGTGCGTGCGTGCGTGCCCGCGTGTGTGTGCGTGTGCGTGCGTGTGTGTGTGTGTGTGTGTGTGTGTGTGTGTGTGTGTGTGTTTGTGTGGTAGGAAGGGGGAGGGGGCAAAAACAATGGTTCGAATTAAATGACAATGAAACAATAGTTTATTAATAATTAAATTGAACAATCACCTTCCATAGTATATATTACACATAAAATCTTTGGTGTGCGTGTGTGTGTGTGTATGTGTGTGTGTTGCCTGTTTTTCATTGCTTAAAACTATGGCCCCTGTGGAGGGGCGGCCATGTAGTCCGTGAAGCGCTTGGCGGGAGGGGGAAGCCGGCGTCGATGAGTGTTTTATGTGTGTGTGTGTGTGTGTGTGTGTGTGTGTGTGTGTGTGTGTGTGTGTGTGTGTGTGTGTGTGTGTGTGTGTTTGTGTGGAAGGAAGGGGGAGGGGCAAAAACAATGGTTCGAATTAAATGACAAAAAACAATAGTTTATTAATAATTAAATTGAACACTGACCTTCCATAGTATATATTATACATAAAATCTTTGGTGTGTGTTTGCCTGTTTTTTTCATTGCTTAAAATTATTTTATTTGGAATATCCACAGCGGATCCATTATGCTGGAACATAACAAATCATGCATCTTATTAACCTGTCAAACATAATCATATTTTGAATCATACTAAAGATAATACGAACCATCGACCCAGTATAAGTTCAGTCAGGTGGGGCACGTATCGCGCATGGAAACTTGGTGGGTCGGCCCGCCGCAGTTGGTACAAAAAATCCCCTGGATGTTGTTAAACCGTTCGCTGAAGTGGCCACACCTTTAATTAGTCGATCAACCGCGTCCTGCATATCAAATAGCACAACACGCAAAATTTCGCCCGATCATTTTCGGTGAGATATTCGTAGATCACACAGCCCATGACTCCCCGGTTCAACCGATTTATTTGCTGCTGGTCCACTATGATTTCGCGCTCATAATGGACTCCTTTATCTGAGGCGTCACCCAATCCACTATCAAATGATTCCGTATCGCTGTCCATCTCGGCCAGTTCCAAGTCATCATGTGCAAGCACTTCAATGTCCGCCCACTCATCATCGTCGTCATTGGCGATATCAATAACGTCTTCGTCTACCCCAACTTCCACTTCGTCGTCATCGGCGATATTCACAATAACCTCCATCTCATCATCGATGAGATCGCTCACTTCTATTTGGTTCGACATTTTTCTTAACTGATTTTCCGCTCTCCGACTCTTCCACAATGACACCTTGCAGTTTGAAGACTGGAATGGCGAAAACTGCTGTTCCGATCCTTCTTCGGAATTCGATTTTTGGATCCTCATAGGCTTATTGTAGGGTGGGGGATGACCAACAGGATGTGTAAATAGTTTTCAACATTAGTTGCCACTTGTAGAAAAAAAACCTTGCAAGATGGTGCATCCTGGCCAGGGGATAAACGAAAAGTTTTTTTTCTTTAACTATCCTTGTGGGGGTAGGCATCTGCTGTCCAGAAAAGTGTGCGCTTGTGGAGGTGAAAGCTGGCCAGGCTTGCCAATCATTGACTATCGCGATCTCTTCAGAACAGCGTCTAGTTCATGGAGACTGAACTGGCGTATTATAAAGAGCATCTTAGAGTTTTAAATTTATATTGCCACGCGTTCCAGTATGTATGAAGTCCAGCCTGTCACGAATCATAGGGCTCATCGCAGAGCAGCATCAAACCTATACAAGTGACACTTGAGGAGACACAAGTGACACTTGATACAGTTCTTACCGTATCAGCCATATTCTTAAGGCAATTTTTTTTTTGTTCGTCGACGTTCGAAGCCCCCCTCCGAGCATAGGGAACATTTTGAAAAATTAACATTCCGCTCAAGTAATGTCTTGGCTATCCAAAACACATATACGAAAACGAGGTATTAATTACAACTTATATTTTTGTGCATTTTATTTTACTTTTTTAATAAAAAAAAAAATTATTTTTATTTTTTGCTCTCGTTGAACCCCGACCGGCTCGTTCTGTGTATGTATTTATTTTTCATGCTTTCCACAATAAAAGATATCAAAGTGATATTAAAAAAACTCTGGTGGAAGTGATTCTATTAGATTTTCCGAGCTAGAAGGGAACGACAAAAATATTTTCTGAACGGAGACCATTTTTAATCATCGACAGCGCTCAAAAGTGGCCACACTTTGAATGAAGCAGTGAGTTCACATATCTCTCTGGCAAGACTTTTCAACTCGTTAATATGGAGAACAACAATGAACCATCAGAAGAAATCTTGTACAACCTAGCCACGCTCTTAAGTTCGATCGACGACTTTGCTGTGTGGGAGATACAGATCGTCGAGTTCATCGAACTACTGAAGACGCAAAGCCGAATTAAGCGCCAACGATTATCAACTAAACATCAATAGTTATTGATAGGCTGAATACCACATCTGGAAGGATTGAAGTATTCCATGTACAGGCATTTTATATGCATCGGTGCAGGACACTGCGATGATGGGTTAATGTGGCGAGAACTCGACTTGAACGCATGATGGTCTATACTCTAACCCCTGCTCGATGAATTTCAACAACGTGGAAGCTTTGCGAACAATGCGTAATCTTACAATAAATGTAAATAAGTATAAATCAATACGCGTTGCATGATATATCTCACTGCCACGGGAAATAATGATTATGAGGGCTACGATTAATGTGCAATCAAGAGATAATACACGTTTCGCATGGGTGACAGTCATAGCTTTATACCCAGCTGAACGAAACAGTGACCACGGATCTTCTTACATGCATTATTCAATGGTATTAAATCTATCGAATATTGGATTCCCCATAACTATAGGGCAATTTTTAAAAAAATGGTGCTTCAAAACAATTTATCCATTAATGTGTGTACCACCGAAGAAAACATTGCTCCGATACGCGTGGCTCAACATAAGAAGAAGAAAATCATATTAATTTGCTATACATACAAGATACCGAAGATAACAATGTATGGCATATTACATAGATAAAGAACCTGTGAAGCCTCGTGAGCGCAGAACAGAGGTAACCACTAAAAAATATATATATGTCATCGGTTTGTGAAATTAACATAATTACTATATCGTTATATGCGCTAAACGAATTAAACAACAATCCATTATTTCGCAGGTGTCTGAATAACTTTAGATCAAAGGATAAACTGCAATCACATGAGATCGATTGTGGAGCACTAAAGCACTGCCCCATCCGACTAACAAATAATACCAATAAGTAGCACCAAATCATCAACTCCAGTCGGAAAGCACGACATCCATTCATTGAAAATGCCTATTTGGAGTGTTTTTGACTAATGATAGGGAGAAGATGAGAGTGTGCAAAGACTGATGAGAAGAACGTAGCAGAGGATATGTATCAATATCATGAAGTATTTAGTATTGATAACCACATGTGCTTTTCATATGACGAATCGCTATCATAGTATCAATCACATCACAGCGCTGATTCCATATCATGGTTTGTGGTAGAACTGGAAAAACTAGTGCTGTGCATAAAATACATTTTCTACGAAAATTAATGCTCATCATGAGTTAATTCGAATACGTTCACGCTATGTCAATAATTGTGCATTCAGCCATCATCAACCAATAGAGGTAGAAGTTGAATTACTCAAGATACAATGGCGTATGCCCCACGCAATATTAGATGAGATCAATAAATTATCATTACTTTAAACATTGGAAAGTGGGCGATACTTGAATAAGAGTTTTCACTCTTGGAATCTATACGAATGTCCACCGCTTCAAAGCACAACGAAGCATTCATGGACCGTAAAAGCTGGCCCCCAACTAGAGAAACCAATATATTTAATTGGTGCGGCACAGACTGGTAAAAAAGATAATCTATGGCAAAGGACATTATATTATTGACCAACTGCAAACTCACAAGTGTTAAACTTTATCTCAATTCAGCATTCTTTTCTCAGGAGGGCTCGCATTTGGACTTCAAAAAAGTTTCGGCATTTTGTTCAATATGTACTCTCGATTTCGTAAATACCATTACGATTGCAATAGTGATCGTTCTTTACTAACCATCGCCAAGTCTTAACGTAACGGCCTTCTCGCGGATAATGATTGATCGCATCAGAACAAGCCTGTAAAAAATCCTGCCGTAGATGTGTGAATAGAGTTTAAATGCAAAGAAGATTCACCACCGAATACGACTGCTTATTGTTTTAATCTTACACGATCGCGTTGTTGGATATTGTTCATTGACCGATATTATGGGTAAAATTGTATAGATCAGCAAAATTCGGAGAGATACGAAGCATCGTGGTTGATTTGCAATGGTTTAAAGTGGGCCTATGGAAACGTTCCATATCGCGTGACTGAAGGTTTAATAACAGCTGCAGTTGAAGGCTCAACGGAAGACGACATGTGTCCAATCGTATATGTTAAGGGATATGAAAAACGAAAATGGATAGCTAGTATACTAAATATGAAAAATTAGCTATTTATTGAGTCATTGAATATAGACCTTGACGATATGGATGTCTCAAGTAAATTAGATGGAAGTTCTACTCTACGACGTGAAAAGCATACAAACAATTGTGTCCTACAAAATGTATTTAAAATCTTTAATTGGTGATTGAATCATAAAGATTCGTGCAAATAAAAGAAATGTAACATTATGTACTTTTTATTCTCCTCACCCCGTACTTAGTTATGTCAGCGTCATCTGACATCGGATTGTGCACCTGAATAAAATATTATTTTCGAAAGTGAAACTCATTTTTTTTGTATGGAATTTGATTGAAAATAAAGTAATATAATCGCGCAATAATGATCGAATACATTCATCGGTATACGTTCGATAGATGTTCGTGAGCCGTTTGTTGGAAGTTTGCGAGGCATTTGAAAGTTTTCAACAGTCGTTCGTGAGACGTTCCAGAGACTTCCGAAGACGTTCATAAGACGTTCGAAGACATTCAAGAGACGTTCGAAAACATTCATAACACGTTGAAGACATGCATGAGGGGTTCAAAGAGTTTGAAAAGATTTCCACGACCTTCATGAGACGTTTGAAGGCGTTCGTCAGACGTTCAAGAGACTTTCGAAAACGTTCATAAGACGTTTGAAGACATTCATGAGAAGTTCGAAGACGTTCAAGAGACCTGTGGCAATATCCATAATATGTTTGAAGACATCGATGAGGGGTTCGAAGACGTTTAAGAGACTTTCAAAGACATTCACGAGTGATTTGAAGACGTTCAAAAAACTTTCGAATTCGTTTAAGAGAGTTTTGACGACATTCATAATACGTTTGAAGACATTCATGAGGTGTTCGAAGACGCTTGGGAGAGACTTTCATACATTCACGAGGAGTTTGTCCGAAGATATTCATAAGACGTTTGACAACAGTCAAGAGACGTTCGAAAACATTCATAAGGTGTTTGAAGACATGATGAGGGGTTCGAAGAGTTTCAAAAGACTTTCTACGACGCTCATGAGACGTTTGAAGATGTTCGTGAGACATTCAAGAGACTTTCGAATACGTTCATAAGACGTTTGAAGACATTCATGAGAGGTACGAAGACCTTCAGAGACTTTCGAAGACATTCAAGAGATCTTTTACGATATTCATAATACGTTTGAAGACATCGATGGGTGGTTCGATGACGTTTTAGAGACTTTCAAAAACATTCACGAGGGGTTTGAAGACGTTCAAGAAACTTTCGAATATGTTCAAGAGACTTTCGACGACATTCATAATACGTTTGAATACATTCATGAGGGGTTCGAAGACGTTTCAGGGACTTTCGACGGCATTCATAATACGTTTGAAGACATTCATGAAGGGTTCGGAGACGCTTAAGAGACTTTCAAAGGCATTCACGAGAGGTGTGAAGACGTTCAGAGACTTTCGAAGACATTCAAGAGATCTGTGATAATATTCATATTACGTTTGAAGACATCGACGAGGGGTTCGATGACGTTTTAGAGACTTTCAAAAACATTCATGAGGGGTTTGAAGACGTTCAAGAAACTTTCGAATACGTTCAAGAGACTTTCGACGATATTCATGAAACGTTTGAATACATTCATGGGGGGTTCGAAGATGCTTGAGAGACTTTTAAAGACATTCACGACGGGTGCGAAAACGTTCAGAGACTTTCGAAGACATTCAAGAGATCTTTGACAATATTCATAATCCGTTTGAAGACATCGATGAGGGATTCGACGACGTTTTAGAGATGTTCACACCCATTCACGAGGGGTTTGAAGACGTTCAAGATACTTTTCCAATACGTTCTAGAGATTTTCGGGAAAAAAACACATTTCACCACTCTGAAAATGCCAAACAAACCCAAATAATTCCAGCGAAAATTAAACGCCGTGAAAGTGTTGGGTTTATGGATGTCGCCGGAGATCGTATTACGAATGTCGTCGAAGAACTCTGAACGTCTTCGAAAGCCTCTTGAACGTCTTCAATCCACTCGCGAATGTCTTTGAAAGTCCCTTAAGCGTCCTCGAATCCCTCATGAATGTCTTCAAACGTATTATGAATGTCGTCGAAAATCTCTAGAACGTATTGGAAAAGTATCTTGAACGTCTTCAAACCCCTCGTGAATGGGTGTGACCATCTCTAAAACGTCGTCGAATCCCTCATCGATGTCTTCAAACGTATTATGAATATTGTCAAAGATCTCTTGAATGTCTTCGAAAGTCTCTGAACGTTTTCGCACCCGTCGTGAATGTCTTTAAAAGTCTCTCAAGCATCTTCGAACCCCCCATGAATGTATTCAAACGTATCATGAATATCGTTGAAAGTCTCTTGAACGTATTCGAAAGTTTCTTGAACGTCTTCAAACCCCTCATGAATGTTTTTGAAAGTCTCTAAAACGTCATCGAACCCCTCGTCGATGTCTTCAAACGTAATATGAATATTATCACAGATCTCTTGAATGTCTTCGAAAGTCTCTGAACGTCTTCACACCTCTCGTGAATGCCTTTGAAAGTCTCTTAAGCGTCTCCGAACCCTTCATGAATGTCTTCAAATGTATTATGAATGCCGTCGAAAGTCCCTGAAACGTCTTCGAACCCCTCATGAATGGATTCAAACGTATTATGAATGTCGTCGAAAGTCTCTTGAACATATTCGAAAGTTTCTTGAACGTCTTCAAACCCCTCGTGAATGTTTTTGAAAGTCTCTAAAACGTCATCGAACCACCCATCGATGTCTTCAAACGTATTATGAATATCGTAAAAGATCTCTTGAATGTCTTCGAAAGTCTCTGAAGGTCTTCGCACCTCTCATGAATGTCTTCAAACGTCTTATGAACGTATTCGAAAGTCTCTTGAATGTCTCACGAACATCTTCAAACGTCTCATGAGCGTCGTAGAAAGTCTTTTGAAACTCTTCGAACCCCTCATCATGTCTTCAAACACCTTATGAATGTTTTCGAACGTCTCTTGACTGTTGTCAAACGTCTTATGAATATCTTCGGACAAACTCCTCGTGAATGTATGAAAGTCTCTCCCAAGCGTCTTCGAACACCTCATGAATGTCTTCAAACGTATTATGAATGTCGTCAAAACTCTCTTAAACGAATTCGAAAGTTTTTTGAACGTCTTCAAATCACTCGTGAATGTCTTTGAAAGTCTCTTAAACGTCTTCGAACCCCTCATCGATGTCTTCAAACATATTATGGATATTGCCACAGATCTGTTGAACGTCTTCGAACTTCTCATGAATGTCTTCAAACGTCTTATGAACGTTTTCGAAAGTCTCTTGAACGTCTGACGAACGCCTTCAAACGTCTCATGAAGGTCGTGGAAATCTTTTCAAACTCTTTGAACCCCTCATGCATGTCTTCAACGTGTTATGAATGTTTTCGAACGTCTCTTGAATGTCTTCGAACGTCTTATGAATGTCTTCGGAAGTCTCTGGAACGTCTCACGAACGACTGTTGAAAACTTTCAAATGCCTCGCAAACTTCCAACAAACGGCTCACGAACATCTATCGAACGTATACCGATGAATGTATTCGATCATTATTGCGCGATTATATTACTTTATTTTCAATCAAATTCCATACAAAAAAAAATGAGTTTCACTTTCGAAAATAATATTTTATTCAGGTGCACAATCCGATGTCAGATGACGCTGACATAACTAAGTACGGGGTGAGGAGAATAAAAAGTACATAATGTTACATTTCTTTTATTTGCACGAATCTTTATGATTCAATCACCAATTAAAGATTTTAAATACATTTGGTAGGACACAATTGTTTGTATGCTTTTCACGTCGTAGAGTAGAACTTCCATCTAATTTACTTGAGACATCCATATCGTCAAGGTCTATATTCAATGACTCAATAAATAGCTAATTTTTCATATTTAGTATACTAGCTATCCATTTTCGTTTTTCACATCCCTTAACATATACGATTGGACACATGTCGTCTTCCGTTGAGCCTTCAACTGCAGCTGTTATTAAACCTTCAGTCACGCGATATGGAACGTTTCCATAGGCCCACTTTAAACCATTGCAAATCAACCACGATGCTTCGTATCTCTCCGAATTTTGCTGATCTATACAATTTTACCCATAATATCGGTCAATGAACAATATCCAACAACGCGATCGTGTAAGATTAAAACAATAAGCAGTCGTATTCGGTGGTGAATCTTCTTTGCATTTAAACTCTATTCACACATCTACGGCAGGATTTTTTACAGGCTTGTTCTGATGCGATCAATCATTATCCGCGAGAAGGCCGTTACATTAAGACTTGGCGATGGTTAGTAAAGAACGATCACTATTGCAATCGTAATGGTATTTACGAAATCGAGAGTACATATTGAACAAAATGCCGAAACTTTTTTGAAGTCCAAATGCGAGCCCTCCTGAGAAAAGAATGCTGAATTGAGATAAAGTTTAACACTTGTGAGTTTGCAGTTGGTCAATAATATAATGTCCTTTGCCATAGATTATCTTTTTTACCAGTCTGTGCCGCACCAATTAAATATATTGGTTTCTCTAGTTGGGGGCCAGCTTTTACGGTCCATGAATGCTTCGTTGTGCTTTGAAGCGGTGGACATTCGTATAGATTCCAAGAGTGAAAACTCTTATTCAAGTATCGCCCACTTTCCAATGTTTAAAGTAATGATAATTTATTGATCTCATCTAATATTGCGTGGGGCATACGCCATTGTATCTTGAGTAATTCAACTTCTACCTCTATTGGTTGATGATGGCTGAATGCACAATTATTGACATAGCGTGAACGTATTCGAATTAACTCATGATGAGCATTAATTTTCGTAGAAAATGTATTTTATGCACAGCACTAGTTTTTCCAGTTCTACCACAAACCATGATATGGAGTCAGCGCTGTGATGTGATTGATACTATGATAGCGATTCGTCATATGAAAAGCACATGTGGTTATCAATACTAAATACTTCATGATATTGATACATATCCTCTGCTACGTTCTTCTCATCAGTCTTTGCACACTCTCATCTTCTCCCTATCATTAGTCAAAAACACTCCAAATAGGCATTTTCAATGAATGGATGTCGTGCTTTCCGACTGGAGTTGATGATTTGGTGCTACTTATTGGTATTATTTGTTAGTCGGATGGGGCAGTGCTTTAGTGCTCCACAATCGATCTCATGTGATTGCAGTTTATCCTTTGATCTAAAGTTATGCAGACACCTGCGAAATAATGGATTGTTGTTTAATTCGTTTAGCGCATATAACGATATAGTAATTATGTTAATTTCACAAACCAATGACATATATATATTTTTTAGTGGTTACCTCTGTTCTGCGCTCACGAGGCTTCACAGGTTCTTTATCTATGTAATATGCCATACATTGTTATCTTCGGTATCTTGTATGTATAGCAAATTAATATGATTTTCTTCTTCTTATGTTGAGCCACGCGTATCGGAGCAATGTTTTCTTCGGTGGTACACACATTAATGGATAAATTGTTTTGAAGCACCATTTTTTTTAAAATTGCCCTATAGTTATGGGGAATCCAATATTCGATAGATTTAATACCATTGAATAATGCATGTAAGAAGATCCGTGGTCGCTGTTTCGTTCAGCTGGGTATAAAGCTATGACTGTCACCCATGCGAAACGTGTATTATCTCTTGATTGCACATTAATCGTAGCCCTCATAATCATTATTTCCCGTGGCAGTGAGATATATCATGCAACGCGTATTGATTTATACTTATTTACATTTATTGTAAGATTACGCATTGTTCGCAAAGCTTCCACGTTGTTGAAATTCATCGAGCAGGGGTTAGAGTATAGACCATCATGCGTTCAAGTCGAGTTCTCGCCACATTAACCCATCATCGCAGTGTCCTGCACCGATGCATATAAAATGCCTGTACATGGAATACTTCAATCCTTCCAGATGCGGTATTCAGCCTATCAATGACTATTGATGTTTAGTTGATAATCGTTGGCGCTTAATTCGGCTTTGCTTCTTCAGTAGTTCGATGAACTCGACGATCTGTATCTCCCACACAGCAAAGTCGTCGATCGAACTTAAGAGCGTGGCTAGGTTGTACAAGATTTCTTCTGATGGTTCATTGTTGTTCTCCATATTAACGAGTTGAAAAGTCTTGCCAGAGAGATATGTGAACTCACTGCTTCATTCAAAGTGTGGCCACTTTTGAGCGCTGTCGATGATTAAAAATGGTCTCCGATCAGAAAATATTTTTGTCGTTCCCTTCTAGCTCGGAAAATCTAATAGAATCACTTCCACCAGAGTTTTTTTAATATCACTTTGATATCTTTTATTGTGGAAAGCATGAAAAATAAATACATACACAGAACGAGCCGGTCGGGGTTCAACGAGAGCAAAAAATAAAAATAATTTTTTTTTTTATTAAAAAAGTAAAATAAAATGCACAAAAATATAAGTTGTAATTAATACCTCGTTTTCGTATATGTGTTTTGGATAGCCAAGACATTACTTGAGCGGAATGTTAATTTTTCAAAATGTTCCCTATGCTCGGAGGGGGGCTTCGAACGTCGACGAACAAAAAAAAAATTGCCTTAAGAATATGGCTGATACGGTAAGAACTGTATCAAGTGTCACTTGTGTCTCCTCAAGTGTCACTTGTATAGGTTTGATGCTGCTCTGCGATGAGCCCTATGATTCGTGACAGGCTGGACTTCATACATACTGGAACGCGTGGCAATATAAATTTAAAACTCTAAGATGCTCTTTATAATACGCCAGTTCAGTCTCTATGAACTAGACGCTGTTCTGAAGAGATCGCGATAGTCAATGATTGGCAAGCCTGGCCAGCTTTCACCTCCACAAGCGCACACTTTTCTGGACAGCAGATGCCTACCCCCACAAGGATAGTTAAAGAAAAAAAACTTTTCGTTTATCCCCTGGCCAGGATGCACCATCTTGCAAGGTTTTTTTTCTACAAGTGGCAACTGATGTTGAAAACTATTTACACATCCTGTTGGTCATCCCCCACCCTACAATAAGCCTATGAGGATCCAAAAATCGAATTCCGAAGAAGGATCGGAACAGCAGTTTTCGCCATTCCAGTCTTCAAACTGCAAGGTGTCATTGTGGAAGAGTCGGAGAACGGAAAATCAGTTAAGAAAAATGTCGAACCAAATAGAAGTGAGCGATCTCATCGATGATGAGATGGAGGTTATTGTGAATATCGCCGATGACGACGAAGTGGAAGTTGGGGTAGACGAAGACGTTATTGATATCGCCAATGACGACGATGATGAGTGGGCGGACATTGAAGTGCTTGCACATGATGACTTGGAACTGGCCGAGATGGACAGCGATACGGAATCATTTGATAGTGGATTGGGTGACGCCTCAGATAAAGGAGTCCATTATGAGCGCGAAATCATAGTGGACCAGCAGCAAATAAATCGGTTGAACCGGGGAGTCATGGGCTGTGTGATCTACGAATATCTCACCGAAAATGATCGGGCGAAATTTTGCGTGTTGTGCTATTTGATATGCAGGACGCGGTTGATCGACTAATTAAAGGTGTGGCCACTTCAGCGAACGGTTTAACAACATCCAGGGGATTTTTTGTACCAACTGCGGCGGGCCGACCCACCAAGTTTCCATGCGCGATACGTGCCCCACCTGACTGAACTTATACTGGGTCGATGGTTCGTATTATCTTTAGTATGATTCAAAATATGATTATGTTTGACAGGTTAATAAGATGCATGATTTGTTATGTTCCAGCATAATGGATCCGCTGCGGATATTCCAAATAAAATAATTTTAAGCAATGAAAAAAACAGGCAAACACACACCAAAGATTTTATGTATAATATATACTATGGAAGGTCAGTGTTCAATTTAATTATTAATAAACTATTGTTTTTTGTCATTTAATTTGAACCATTGTTTTTGCCCCTCCCCCTTCCTTCCACACAAACACACACACACACACACACACACACACACACACACACACACACACACACACACACACACACACACACACACACACACAAACACACACACACACACACAAAACACTCATCGACGCCGGCTTCCCCCTCCCGCCAAGCGCTTCACGGACTATATGGCCGCCCCTCCACAGAGGCCATAGTTTTAAGCAATGAAAAACAGGCAACACACACACACACACACACACACACACACGCACGCACACCAAAGATTTTATGTATAATATATACTATGGAAGGTGATTGTTCAATTTAATTATTAATAAACTATTGTTCTATTGTCATTTAATTCGAACCATTGTTTTTGCCCCCTCCCCCTTCCTACCACACAAACACACACACACACACACACACGCGCGGCGCGCGCGCGCACGCACGCACGCACGCACACGCACACACACGCGCGCACGCACGCACGCACGCACACGCACACACACGCGCGCACACACACAAAACACTCATCGACGCCGGCTTCCCCCTCCCGCCAAGCGCTTCCCGGACCACATGGCCGCCCCTCCACAGAGGCCCCTCTGTGACGTCACCCACGCCCGGGGAGCCCTCCCCCCTCCGCCGTACCGCCGCACTAGGCTTCCCCGCGCTCGACTCCCCCGCCCCGCTCCCCCCTGAGATCCCTGAGTTAGAACCGCTCTAGTTCCTCTACTCAAACCCCTCCTGCCCGACGAAGGGTGGCAACCCCCTCCTGACCGCCGAAAGGTGGAAAACCCCGTCCTGACCGCCGAAAGGTGGCAATTCCCTCCTGTCCGCCGAAAGGTGGCAATCCCCTCCGTCCGCCGAAAGGTGGCAATCCCCTCTGTCCGCCGAAAGGTGGCAACCCCCCTCCTGTCCGCCGAAAGATGGCAATTCCCTCCTGTCAGCCGAAAGGTGGCATCCTTGCCGTCCGCCGAAAGGTGTCAGATTTCTTTTCCCCTCTCTCCCCCTTAAACGTAGTTAGCTCGTAGATATATAATCGGTTTATTTTTGTACCTACAAATACATATATTATTCATTTTTCCAATTCCGTTAAATTGAATTTATTTTTGTTCTTCTCTTTGCCTTGTTAGGATAAAAATAAATATCTTTATTTGTAAAAGAGTTTTTTTGTTTGTTTTGTCCTCCACCGCCGCCTCATTGTTGGAATACGCCCTAACCCACCCTACGGTTCTCGTCGTATTCGTACAATACCCAGTGTTGGTCCTTTATACGGGCCAATGATTTGGCCATGATTCTGCCAGTGCTCATTTGAAGAATGGCAACCCAATGAACACCCAACCTTGGGCCATATATGAATTACCAGCTGTCAGCCAACTATGGGGTCCCAGTGTTGGCCCCGAACGTTGGCCAATCGGTTGATCATGGGTTTGCCAGTCTCGAATTGAAGCTCGGCACAACATTGAAGAGCTAACGCTGGGCCAGTACTAATTAATGACCGTCGGTCAATTGTCGGGGCGAGCGCAGGCCCTGAGTCTGAGCCAATCGTTCGACCGTGGTTTTGCCAATGCTTATTTTTAGCATGGCAAACTGACGAATTGCCAATCCTAGCCCAACACTGGCTTTGAACGGTATAGTCCATACATATATACAAGTGTGCTTTTTAACATATATTATTAATATATATTTTTTTATTATCGCAATTTTCTACGTCCTGTGATAATAAAAACTCACAATTACTGTTATCTGAAATTCACTTTATTGAAAATAAAATTGATTCATACTAAAGTTTTGTGGTGGATTAAAAAAATGCCGAATTATTATGATAGTATTAAGAAACGTCGAGTGTTAAAACGATGACAAAAATGAAAAGACTCTTCACAGCAGGTTAGGATCAGAGGCAACGAAACAAAAAGACACGTAGATAGTGACACAAATTTGGAAATATTCCACGAACAAGTGATTGTGCATAACGATGTTAGTGAATCTAATAATTCTTTCGATGAGCAATCATCGAGCACAGAAACTTGTGAATCTGATCGATTATTGGCTAAGTATTGGGTTGTTTTGACAGCCCTACACTGGGCCAACACTAGTCCGAATATTGCGCCAACAATATGAAGCAGACCTTAGCCCTACTATGGGCCGGTAATCATGCCAATGATCGTGATCTCTTTAGCCCAATGTTGGGCCAATACCCGGCCAACTGTTAGGATTTTCGGCAAGCCTACTATTGGTCAACCGTACATCCCAGCGTTGGGCCGAGAAGATCACTCCTACCGTGGCGCAACACTAAACCGGTAGTGCTGCCGTTCATCGGCCAATGGTAGAATGTGATTGGCGTGAGGCTGGCGCGAGGTTGGGTCGGTTGCGTCGTTTTTCACGGGTCGCGTCCACGGCAGTCAACATGGAGCTTATCGTCGATGTACAGGGCTAGAAGAGCCCCATCAACAAATTTGTCCTAAAGGAGATGTCCATCATAAAACTCCACGACAAGGATGTTAATCCGCTGACGCTCGCCTTCGACGCACCATTTGCATGGGACTCTTTACCGGCCAAGTATAAAATGACAAACAAGTGGTTGGAACGCAATTTCCATGGAATTCGATGGGAACACAGCGGTATACCTTACGAGGCAGCTAGAAAGACAATTTGAGAAATCTTGCAAGGAGCCCCCACCATCTATGCGAAAGGATTCGAGAAATGCACATGGCTATCAAGATTAACGGATCCCATGAACAACGTCATCAACTTGGAGACTTTGGACTGTCCATCGCTGCAGAAGTTGCCAAAAATCACAAACTCGAAATGCCCCCATCATTCCTTCAACACGAAATACAACTGCGCCCATGATAATGTAAAATCGCTGAAAAGCTGGTTGAGTGTATATGAAGCGTTGTATGAGCGAGGGATTTTTTTAAATGAATGAAAAACATTTCGATGAAAATATATACCATTTGTATTCTTCATTTATTCTACGACGAAAATTGTTTTGCATTTATCCTTCTCATACATTTCGATAAAACAGTTTTTTTTTAAATACATTTTTACACAGTTAAACACTTAAAACGTCGAAAACGATGGTGAGACGGCTGTTATCCGGACGGCTGTTCCACTCAACGATGCTGCACCAACGAATTTGCTCTGTTCCACCATACTCAAAGACGATGGAACTTGACGCTGTTGTATTTTCCACAACTACATGTAGAGTTGACTATTACGCGCCAGTTGCAGCATACTCTCGATGATGCGGATAGTCGGTCGACGATGGTGTTCCAACGAATTTTGTCTTTTCCACCATGCGTGTGCTCAGACTTAGAAAAAGTTTATGCTGTTGTATTTTCCACCTTTGTATGTCATCCAGAGATTATGATCACGTACCGCTTGCCGCATTCGCTCGAACATTTCCAAATCTCCATCGAAGGCCTTCACAAGTCGCGCTGGTAAGAAGACAGTGAACTCATCCGCGATGTCCGCAATGTAGCGTTTTCCAAACTTGGTTTGTACGGCCCTCATGTCGGAGATTCGATGATCCGAGTGAACGCGGAGTTCTGACAGCTTCTTCGTTGGAAGGAATTCCGCCATCACGCTGACTTTGTTGATACTCGAGAGATCCATTTTCCCCGCACTTTCAAAGTTCTTTTTGGAGAAATGTTAATGTCGCAGTGAAATATTGCAGTCTGAGCTTGGACTACGAAATTATAAGCTCCCTCATAACCCTCCCACTCAAATTTTCAAACTTCTCCCCACTTTTCCGATCATGAAAAACAGGTTCGAACACTTTCGAAGAACCTTGTACGTGGAGAATTTCCCCCACGACATTTTTGCACACTCCCAAAAAACGGGTTCTAACACGTTTGAAGAACCCCGTACGTGGAAAATTTCCACAGCATTTTTCACATTCCCGACGTTGAGGTGAGGGGCTATCGATGTGATCTTTCAACTGTGGTGTATTATAGTGCTCCGAAAAACACTGCTTCGATGCTAATCTTTTTTATGTCTATAATGAATTAGGAGATGTATGTGTTTTCAACGTTCACTCACCACTACCTGACCCTCGCCCCCACAAAACACTCGTCGACAGCGGCTTCCCCCTCCCAACAGTCGCTCTTCGGACCACATGGCTATCCTCCACAGAGACCCCTAGCATGACGTCACGTCCCCATGCTTGACCCCCCCCCCCACCACCAGGCACTTGGCCTCCCCGCGCTGGACCCCGCTGCCCGCTCCCCACAGAGATCCCAGCGTTAGAATCGGGCTAGTACATCTACTCCTCTTTTACGCCCGACCGCTGAATAAGTGACTCCTTACCGCCGAATTAGTGGACCCCTCTCTTTACCCCCTGACCACTGAAGAAGCGGTAGGCTCCTTACCTTAAGGAGAGGGCACGGCCACTAAGGGGGCATCCATTAATTACGTGAGGTGATTTTGGCGATTTTTCGACCCCCCTCTCCCCCTGATGAGATGTCGTGAGATTTAGCTCGACCCCCTCCCCCTCCCCTAATCTCACGTGAGATTTTTCAAAATGCATACCTTCACGGAAAATAAATTGCAGTAGAAGTAACTGCGATTGTAGTACCATTTACTCCATCATGTAATGTAGTAGGGAGACTCTCTACGTGATAAAAATTACGTGATTACTAAAATTACTAAAAACTACTCAAATTACGTGATATTTGCCGAAGCCCCCCTCTCCCCCACGTGAGATTGGGTGAGATTTCGCTCGACCCCCTCCCCCCCCCTAAACGCCTCACGTAATTAATGGACGTCCCCTAAGACGTGACGCATCTCGAGGGGAGGGAACGAACCCCCCCCCCCTTTCCGATCGAGCAGGTCCATCACCACTGCGGTCTATGCCTCTTACCGCAAATGCGGTTTTAATTCGTTCCTTTTAGTTCATTACATTTTTGCGTATTTAGCCCTCCTTTTAGTTACTTGATTATATCTGTAATTGTAATAATTAGTCTACATACATTGTAATACGGAATCTTTTAATGCAAAAATTGTTAGCCACGTAGCGAGAAAAATCCTTGTATCATAAACTCACCTTTCAGTATAAAGTTGGGAAAAATAAAAAATTGTTCAACATGTTTCATTATTCGGATTTCGTCGCTCTGCTTACCCCCCTCCCCCCTCCCCCCCCGTAACAATGTCTTCTCAGGGCCAAACGCCCAAAAAAAACCCCAGCGTAGAAAAAACGGGAAGCCTCCCATATTTTTCTACACTCTCTCGCTAAAGCCGCAATATTTGACGCGACAGACGTCGTAGTAAATAAAACTCACTAGTCGAGCATCCTAGTAATCCGTGTTTCGATAGTCGTCAACCGGTTCCCTTAAAAACGTTTTTCCACCGAAGAAAAAATATGTGTCGCTAATAGTTTTCAATGCTTCATCGCATATAGATAAGATTTTCAACATAATCGAAGGTGGACACTTAAGAGATGTGCCTTGTAAGATATATCCTAGTTCAATCAAGTAAACTTCTTTAACACTGTCCACAGTGCATTTTCATTCGACACTTTCCTCTTTTTTGGGGAAAGTTTGTGCACTCCGAAGTGCGCACACCACCCTGTAAGTGTCTCCACTTACATGGGACCTCCCACATAGGGTATTTACAACACCCTCGATCCACTGCGCCACTGCAGGTACTCCAAATTCCGTTGCCACCGCAGAGCATTCCGAGGGTGATATCTTGGCACTACTTATTTTCTCATTTCAAATAATTATTTGATACAATATGAATGTTGAACACTTCGTCGGCATTGAAGCATCGGGATCATCGCGTATGATATTCGAGTGCTATCTCTTTTGTCGTTTAGCAGAATGAAATTAAACGCATTCGGCTCATTAATATATTATACTATAGTAATTGCATTTATTTAAAAAACCGAGTTTCACTTGGTTGAACCGAGGTTCACTTGCAGGTTTTATTATACAATCGATACCGACAAAAAACGTTTTTATGTTGTTGATTTCATAACGGTATTACAGCTCCTTTTGTGAGAAAAAGCCTCCTGGAAATTTGGAAAAATTGAGCTAAAATGGATGGCAGGGGGCCGGTGGTCACACAAAACTTGGCGAAAGGAGTTTTTCCCTCGTATTCCGGAAATTATTAACTTTTGGCCCGTGGGGGTGGTTTTTTCTTTTATCGGCAAAGAGTTTCAAATCGGACTGGGTCTATGGATATGCCGGAATCCAGAACTTTCGACCTTTTGACCGTTTTCGACCAAATAGAATTTTTCGATTGGTCATAGCGCGTGAATAAACAAGTATGATAAAAATGTTAAACTACCTTCAAGTTGCGACGTCGGTCGCTGTTGCACCATGAGCTTCCTATGAAGAGGCCGAAAATAAATGGTTTCGCGCGAGAGAGCAGGAGAGCAGAAAGGGGAGTAGGAATAACGATGAGATATACCGGATAGCCCAGAGTCGAGGGAGTTGCTTCTGGTATTAAACTTGATGTAGGAACGAACGAAAACTCAGTTTTCTTATTACATATGGTTAGGTGTATTGCTGCTGCCAAAAACGTTCCGACTTATATCGAGCCTCACAATTTTCAATAATTACTAGCATTCCCATAAAATTTTTTTTACTCATCCATATCTGTGGCGCACATACGTCACCACGTACTCTGTGCATAGTACGAGGGACTTTTACCGGAGGCACTCGAACTTCACGTGGTTCTCGAAAAAAAAAACGCCTCGTCCAATAAAAAGTGGAGGGACTTCATGTATGGCTAAGAGGGCAAATTTTAATATTCATTTTCCCCTAATTCAGGCAGCATCGGTGTAATTATAAGTGCGGAATATTAATGGAGATATAGATATTCTCTAGATGCGAATATTTTATTACTCGGATAAACAAGAATCGTAATTATTCTCGCGCTTACACAAATCGATGACATGAAATGATTTATAATTCAAGATATCTATTTACATAAGATAAAGGAGTGGAAAATAATTGATCACCACTTTGCGATTTTATACGCGAAAACAGAAGACGTGTTTTTCAGAGGAAAAATGTTTATCGGCCCTGTAACAATCAACCGAACCGAACCAAATGCCGATCTAAGCGTTTGGAATCCTGATTCGGCATTTGAAGCGTTCGCATTTTAACGTTTGCGCTCTCCATTTGATCGGCTTGCCATCTGTGCGGCGCGGCGTGTTGGCGCACCTCTAAACTAGCAGGTTCGCTGCAAGAAAATTTATGTGTCTATTCTCGGGACCGTAATTATTGTAGAACTGAGTAGACCTACATTTAGACGACAAACTTTTACGAAATAATGACGAAAAAAATTGAGAATGTGTAAAGGACGCTTGTCTAGTTATTAAGGAACTGTTGCTCTTTTGTTCCTGCGATATAATATTTGATATTCATATAGTTTACAGGTATTGTAAAGTGGGCAAATGGTTATCAAAATCACAGAAACTCTAAGAGAGAATAGAACGAGGTAATAGTTGAATAGACTTACATAACACCACACAGAGTAGGATCTGGTGTATTTTTCCAGTCTAAAAATTCGTCCAATATTCCTGTGGTCGTCGGCAAAACGGGATACATGACGACCATATGATTTAGAATGCTATTTGCGTCCGCGGTGTCGAAAGTTGCCTTTCTCGGCGGGATGAAATATTTATTAGGCAGAGTAACGCTGTATTCCACGAAGAAAAGGACCATTGGTTGATAGTCCTGAACTGCAGTCTTTTATTGGATGAAAAATAAATAAGAATAATAACCAAACATTAAATTTGATTCAGTGTGCAATAACAGCGATAATTATAAAACCAAATGAATCAAGCGGGTCATATATCCGTCATGCATCCGTGTATGACCGATATATGACATGGATATTTGACGTATTTCATACAAATTCAACGAGCTTTCGACGCGACTATTTTTTTCGTGTTTTTTACTTCTTGCATACGTTATTTCATTTTAGTTATATCCGAATTGTTAAAGTTATAAGGAGTATAAGTATATTAGGTTATTTATTCTATAATAATAGAGTACGTTGGAGATATATGACGAGTAACGCGTCTGTACAGTATGAGGAACGATTCAACACTGTCCTTGGTAAATGCTAGGCAGGTAAGTCGTCGGTAATCCTAAGAGCCATCTATTTACGCACATATTCGAATTTATGCTCATGTACTTCGGCATTTTCAAACAGCGAAATAAAAATAAAACAGAGTAAAACTACAGCTTTTATGTTTCATATCTGGAAGATGGGTGAATATAAAAATCGATGGAAGTCATTATTGTTTCTTTCAATGTATACAAAAAGTAAAAAATGTACTAATGAAAATATTGTTTGGTGAAACAATCGATGAGTTGCGGTTTCGTATCTATCCATTGTTCTTTACCGTGGAAAATTGTAAGGCATGGAGCATTAAAAATAAAATAATAAATGCTTACACTATATGCTATAAGTGGGGCCTCCATCGGGCGACATGTGACGGTGATATGGGAAGCGTTGTATACCAGTGCAACATACGTATTATTAGAATCCGAGGAAAACGACGATAAGGAGATGTCAGTGGCGATATCACTGGGAGTTTCGCTCATACGCCAAAAACGAACGGTTCCCGCATATTGATCGTTGCCAGGATAATGCAAATTTAGTAGACCGTCGACCTAATGCAAACAAATTTTGTATTACAAAAATTGAAATGTTGTCGAAGTGATTTTTTTCAGCTTGACATTATTTTGTTACTCTTCTAAAGACACTGCAATGAACTGAAAGGACCATACTGTAGGGACCAACCGTAGCCAAAATTACGATTTGGTTTTGGTTTTTCATATTTGACCATAATATGAAAGATAATATCACCTATTTAACATATCATGATTTTTTTTAAAGTAGAATAAAGGCTGAAAGATTTCAAGTTTTTTTTTATTTCGCCTCGCAAATAGCATGAAAAACGTTTTTTTTTTAAATCGAGCACGACATTGTTAGTTGTTCCAAATAGACATTCATTTTCGAATAACAGTTTATAACAATTTATTAACAGTCAAATAACAGTAAATACATTTTTACCATCTTTGCTGCAAATATTGAAAAATATATAAAAATTAACCATTTTTTGCTTTTGTAGGAAACTTATAAGTAATTCATTGCGGTTTTCTAAATGCAGCCTGAAAGCAATTATACTCCCTCATATTTTGTTATATTCCCGCAAGTGTGGAAATAATGCATATGCGTTCATAAAAATGCGCGAATGCACTTTGTACTATTTAAAAATACGTGTTCTACCATTTGACCGACTATTTTATTTATAAATTATTTGCCGATGACTTTTTAATACTATTGTTGTACGGAATTAATGTACCTAGTATCTTGCAGTTAGCCGATATTTCAAATTGCCATCACGCCGAAAGACTCGAAAATGTCGAGCTATATCATTTTTTTAGCTTCAATACGAGTCAATGACCATTTTTAACCGATAAAGTGTGAATAAATATTGTCGGTACGAACCGTGGGGAACGGAAAAGCCGGGTGACCCGTTGCAGATCCGATGGCAGCAATGAGCATGACGACCACGAGCCTCTTCATATTTGCACGACTTTTTCTGAAAATATAGCGCTTTTTTGTACTTACAATGATTTAACAGCAGGGAAAAAGTTGCGTCTCCGTCGATGATCGCGTAAGTTTTGTACGATCTATCAAAGTATTGGGCAGAAGTAAAAATTGGTAGATATTTGATCACGATTAATTTTTTTTTTTATTTTTTTTTTTATTTTCACGAACAGCCAATTTATATTTATCCGGTGGAATTTCCAAAATGTTTACATTTCTTTCTTCCACAACGGTCATCCGCAAAGCATGCGGACAAAGTGATCGGTTGTACTGTTTGAGGTGTATTGCTGGCGAATCCTAAAGAACTGAATACCAACGCTTGAGTCGGCAAGGTTATATACCCGCCATGCAGAATATATTCGAATACATTTTTAATGATGTACTTGTGGCTAATTGTTCTGCTTTAAGATTTATTGGTTACCACAGGCAACTTTACGTAATGAGCAAGATATTTCCGTGTTATCATAAACGATTTGGATCGAACATTTTTCGGTATCACTGAACTAGCAGACCCGACGCTTTGGAAACACTTGTGCTTGAAAACTCACGTACCTCTATACTCCTCCGTGATCATTAAACAAGACGCAACTCCTTTTTCAAGTTTTCGACTAAAAAATACAGCTGTTTAGGCAACAAGCCTAAAATCAGCACGGTCCGAAAGGACGAAGATTTAGTGCGCGGAGGGGAAAAGATCCGCTCTTTAGGCGGCGAGGAAAAATGCAGGAAAAGATAAAGACTGGTTGCGTGGAAATCACTCTGCGGAGTTTCTCGTCAATTCGAAATGGCGAAAATGACAAATGTAGGGTAGAAGTGAAAAAGGGATGGGGTCGTAAAAGCCCGCATAAGTATACGAAGGAATACTTGAGATGAAAATTGAACAGACAAACCGGAAGTATCTTTGTAACCGTGTGCGTGGCCGAGAAAATAAGTTTTTATTCGCTATTTAAGTTTGCTTTTAACATTTTTTATTTATTACGACTTCAAATTGTCCAAAAATAATTTCAGTAAAAAAGCCTTGGCGTGTGTTATAAACGGTATGTCAAAATAACCTAACATTGTTATTCATTATTAAAACATTTTAATTATTTGAAAAGTACGAATATTTTTATTTTAATATAGAATTCCAACATGGAAGTTATATGTGGACCATAATATCCGATAAATGGCATCAACGGCATGGACTTGGAAGACATATCCTTTCAACAAGATTGCGTAACCTGTTACACTGAAGGCGAAAGAATGCAGTTATTGCAGACGAAGTTTCATGGTCGTGTTATCTTGCGCCGCGGCGACGTGAATGGGCCATCAAGATCCTGCGATTTGACACCATTGGACTTCTTTCTTCGCGGTTTTCTCTAAAGACAAGTGTATGTCAATGATCCACAGTCCATTCCGGAGCTCAGGAAAGCAATTGGACGCACCATTAATAAAATTAGTCCGCAATTATACCAAAATGTTGGTGAAAATTTCGTCAAATGGAGTAAACGTTTGCAGACAGGGACGAGGCAGCGATTTATCGGACATTGTGTTCCACACATAACCACCAAGTTTGCACCTTATATTAAAATGAAAATATTCGTACTTTTCAAATAAATAATGCGTTTCATGAATAAATTAAAATATCACGTCATTTTAAAACACCCTATATTATTGTCGGTTGGGAACGAAGTTTTCATGACGACACATTCTCGTCACACTATTTTTATCTCCGGGAATTCGTATGCAGTATCTTTCGAACGTTTTTCTACTTTAAAGAATCATTGTACAGTCGTTCATCTCACCGCTATGGAAGATAAAGCTGTCTCCGAAACAGCACATACCGCCACATCCATTTACAACAATTGCTCGCAACACGTGCATCCTTGCGACTGTTTTTTACACACGAATAGGTACTGCTGTTGAGTCAGTAATCATCTAATTAACAGTCCTAAAACACAGACACAGAGAACAAAGAAAAATGAGAGAGATAGGGATTGCGTAGGAAATTTATTAATATAATTTTTAAATTATATATCCACTCAGGCACCTTATCATGCCTTGGTACTTCCCTCAGGGCAATTACAGAAAACAAAACTTCGTAATACAAAATCTGTGTTTCTTCGGCGTATTGCGTGAGTTGACTAAAAATTAAATCAAGACGTTGAAATAAGAATGATAAGTGTGACAAATCTTAAATATTATTTTGAAAAATACTCGCGATAAAAGAAACAACAACAGAAACAATTTGAAATGAAAATACTCCCAAACAATAGCAGTACGATTCATTATAGTGACAAGAATTCAATTGCAGTGATTTTAAACTTGAATCATATTTTTTTAAATAGTTGTCATCAAAGAAAAAAACTACAGAGACAATTTGAAATGAAAGTACTCTCAAAATGATGGCAGCACGAATAATTATAGTGACAGTAATTAGATTGCAGTGATTATAAACTTGAAAAATATTTTTTTAAATAGCTGTCCTCGAAGATAAAAAATACAGAAGTAATTTGAAATGAAAATATTCCCAAAATCATAGCAGTACGAATAATTATAGTGAAGAGAATTGAGTTGCGGTCATTTTAAACTTGAATTTGAATTGGAAGACGAAAGACGTCTTTAAACCCGCGCGTTTCTTGCAAAACTGCTGCGTCTATTTCGCGCCCATTTTCGAATAATTGAGCGTTCGGATAAAACAAATCTTGACTCGGATAATTGAGGTTCGGGTAATCAAGGTTCTACTGTAATTATATAATACAAAATAGTATAAGCTCGTTTGTCACAACATTGCAATTTCATAGAAGAAAAAAGGATGCATTTATTTTGGAGGAAAAACTTTCTTCGGTCCGGTTACACTTATCCGCACTGTAAGCGTTTGTCCGACTATAGAATTAATTAAAAATAGAAATAATCGCACAATCATAGCCGTACGAATAATCATACTACCAGAAATTTAATTGTAGTGATTTTCGGCATAGTGACAGTGACTGTATTAAAAAAATTACTTAAAGACTACGGTATGCAAAGAATAGGATCCAAAAATGGTAGAAAAGAGATAAAGTTAAAGTAAAAAAAGGCTTACGATTATGAAACTAAGCACGTGTCGCTATCTTGAACAGTCTATGCAAAACAGATCGGCAGATGGAAGTGGAGACGCTTGAATTACTGACTGACGTGGTTCGAACCGAAACACATGGTCGTTGAGATCATTCACGCAGATGAGAAAGGAATTATGTATAATATTATACTTAGTTATTATTCACATTGATTTAAGGTTTCGTTCGCTCTTCTGACGGAAACAAACGATAACTGGTGATTTACATAAGGTTTTTTTAAAGGAAATATTTCTTCACCATTTTTTAGACTTAGGGTATGTTTTTTCTACCACTTTTGGCTTTACATAGTATTTTTTTTTATTAATCTTCAAAAATGGCAGAGGTATGGCACGGTTGCCTAAACGAGTTGCGGCGGATGTTGTCGGACGGCGTGACGCGTAGCGTTGGCGGGCTTAAAGCGGGAAACCGCGTTAAGAGTACGTTTTTTAATAGTGATTTTCATGATTGTTTTATGAGGAATTAATGAATCGAATTTATTCAAATTTCGGGAATATTTTATACATATTTTCAAACAAATTGTTAATTTTTTTCGAAGCATTTCCTCTGAAAATATGGAACATATAACCTGCCCCCCATCGAATATCGCGATCAGACTTTGCTGTTTGTGTACACTCAGGAGGCCACAGTTTCTATCGGTAATCAATACGGTTCGAAGATTACTTTAAGAATATTTTTTCCTTCTATATGAACTCTGTCAAAAATTTGAAAATTGAATTTTTCAGAGGTGCTTAAACAAAAAGGAATAAATTTTGCGCTTATTTTATAACCTTATTTGCTATACAAAATATACTTTAAACAATTATATTACCACAAATTTACGTTCATATAGAGCGTAATTTTTTAACGAAACTTTTACTTTAAAAAATTATAGATTAGAAACTTTTTGAGCTAGAGTATACACAAATTAAAAAGAAGTCGTTTCAAGAAAAAAGGCGGTTGAAACAAATTCCCGGAAACAAAAAATTCACGGCGGTGATGCCTTGAATTAATATAAAAATTATTTATACCACTATGGGAACATATTCTGGAATAGATGTGCTACCAATTTATGGAAATTAAAATAATTGATTATTTGAGTAATCTAAACTGTTTTTTCGCCTTAATCGAGAAGAAAATAATAAAGATTTTCCTTTCATTAACACTCATACGCAGAATATGAACCAATATAAAGTGTGACATGTTGAAACTGGATGAAATGGTATGCTTTGAAACAGGAGGTTTAATTTGTCGAAAAAATTTCTACATTTTGCAACAAAAAATACTTTTTTTTTCATTTTCAAAAACATTCATGTTTAATTTTTAGACCATAAGGCTAGAAAGGTGTATACTAAGTTTCACAAAAATCGGCCGATCAGTTATGTAGTTACACGACACGGCAGATGTAAAAGTGCGGTTTAGAAGACCGTTCCATACCTCCGCCATTTTTAAAGATAAATAAAATTAAAAAAATACCATGTAACAGCCAAAAATAGTGATAAAACATACCCTAAAAGTCTCTAAACGGGTGAAGAAATCTTGACTTAAAAAAAAAGCATGAAAATTAGCGAATCTTTTCCTCGCCTAAAGGTATTTCCCCCCTTAAAACCGAAGGTCGATGAGCGGCTTCATCGATCTTTCATACTGCGCAACTTTGGCTCCGGTCAATAGAAACACTGCGACGCAAAATTACACAATTCCCAGAAAAGTACGCGATACAGAAAAAATGTAAAAATCGATACCTCTGTGAGTCTCACGATAAGACAGATTTCGCATTGCAAATTGTGCAACTTTAACGGGTAAGTTATTTATTCACGTTCAATTAAAAAAAACGGTATGAAAAGTGTGAGAACCTCTCTCTCTCTCTCTCTCTCTCTCTCTCTCTCTCTCTCTCTCTCTCTCTCTCTCTCTCTCTCTCTCTCTCTCTCTCTCTCTCTCTCTCTCTCTCTCTCTCTCTCTCTCTCTCTCTCTCTCTCTCTCTCTCTCTCTCTCTGTGAGTACAGCCTGTCATACTGCTAATTCGCTCCGTGTATTTTCGAGAATTATTTCTGCCGAGGCCTGCCTTCCGGCGTTTTTGTTGTAGAGTCAAAGCACGCTAACTCTTGCTTTTCGCCGGTGCATTGTGATCCTCTCCCCGCTCTAACGATTCTGCAAGTTTTCCCAGTGAAAAGCCGTCTATTTTCATAACCTCACTTTCTGCTTGGCTCCCCGGCTTCCCGCACGCCGCTGGCTCGAACACCTGTCGCGTTAACCTGTTTCCACGCATGCGCCGACGCTCTTCATCTAACCACAGCGACGCGGTAACTAGAGTGTCCCATTGGCTGGTCATTTGACGGTCACTTGATTCCTCGACCGAACAACGCAAGCTCAACCATCCTATCGCGGTGGTCTTCTTTATCGACTGCCGGTGCACTGGTGTGATTTACGGATCGGGACTCGTTATCTTTCGCTCTTGCGACAGAATCCCGGGATACTAGAACTCAGCCATTAAGATCCGCTCCGAGGGCTCCGTTTCCTCTCGTGGTTCCACACGCAAACGAGACAGAGATGGAGATGCCACCAAGCTACAACCGCCGCCGAAAAAAACCATGCCGCCGCCCACAACGCGACAAGCATATGCATACACACTGGATAATGTCACGGAGGGACTAACGGCAATTAACCAGATGCTTGCTAGCTATAAAATTTTACTGGACAACATCCCTGGGATTCGCTCGGCTATCAGTGCGATTAGCGCCGATCTGGCTTCTCAGAAGGCTACCACCGATCGGCTCACTGGTGTCACAGACTCATTGACTGTTCTGACAGCTGACCTCGTCAAAGAAAATCAAGAACTGAAGGAGTCGCTTAACAAGCTTGAAAGCCGAGTCGAACAGCTCGCCCCATCCGCTGCTTCATCCTCGTCCAACACCAGTGTAGCACAAGAGCTTTCAAGACTCGCAGTTGCGACCAACTCGACTGCCGTGCAACTACAACGGGCCCGCTCTAATCAGGGCACCCTCAAGGAGCTCACCGTGTCCGGCTTTACCTTCGGTACGGTTAAGGAATCCGTCCTTCTTAAACTGGCCTTAGTTATAGCTGCCGCGCTGAAGGTCGATATCAAACCAGGGGATTTTGTGAGTGCACGGCTACTCCGGAAAGGGCCTACTGCAGCAAGCAGTTCCCCTCGTGGTCAACCCGTAGCCGAAGCCACCAGGACTTCGTTCGTAGTAGTTTGTAGCTGTTCCACCTTGGCTCAGCCTCTCCTCTCGGCCAAGCGCAAACAGGGAGTGCAAACTGAGTTTTTCGATGCTCAAGAGGGAGCTGCTTACTGGTTTTAACTTTATTCCGCCACCAGCCAAATCCGTTATCAACATCAATGAACTGCTGCCGACCAAAGTCATGCAGGTCCTATCATCTGAGAAAAAGTCGCTCAAACCTGCAGGCTTTAAGCACGTATGGTGCAAGAATCGCACAGTTCTCGTAAAAAAAAAACCGATGATGGGATCACACACACCGTTAACACACTTGCCGACTTCACGAAATTGCTGAGCCTTTACCGAGTCAATGAAGCACAGGATACTGCTCCCGCACAGCCATCTTCTCCTAAAGGTGCTGGCGTTGTCAAGCGGCCTTGTGGATCCTGAGCGTATCTATTACGCTTTCTCTGTGCAGGCACTCTACCAAGTTTTTTTAATTTTTTATTCTGTATCTATCTTATCGCTATTTGCGTACTTTATACTCTACTAGATATATTCACGTTCATCGAGAGAGTGAGCACCTCATCAACTTAGATTTATATAATTGAGTGGCACCGCGCAATTTAGATCTAAGTAACTGAACGCTAACCTGTACACCCACATTACGGTTCATCGCTCGATTTATATTCTTGCTCAACGACCTATTATGTTGGTGTTGGCTAGCTACAATATTTCTCTGATAGCTTGCTATCAGTTGCTTGTTCAATTTTGAATAATAAAAATGAGCAGCTATATATCTATCTATCTATCTATCTATCTCTCCTTTTGCGCCTGTTCCTCCCTGTTTAAACATTTATCTGCTGATTTTCTTGACACTTTGACGATGAATTGTCCTCACTTCCTCGGATTAGGAATATCGACCAATAGCCTCGAGAAGACATTTCGAGCTTTCAGGTTGTTCGAATTTACGAGGAAATCCACGTGCAAGCAACCTTGCCCACATTAGCTGCTTGCAATTTCACCCAATACCCGAGGATTTCCATGTGAAAACGTGCTCGCTATTGCTTTCGAATTTCTTTCTATTTTTACTTATTAATGGCCTCTTGCCAAAAGGTTCTTGTCACACTATTGTGTGACAGGTCCTTGTCACACTATTTTTATCTCTGGGAATTTGTATGCAGTATCTTCCGAACGCTTTTCTACTTTGAAGAATCATTGTACACTTCACTTGTTGTATTTAAATCAGTAATGTATTTCGACCGAATACATATTTATTCAATTGTCTACATCAGGGAATGCTAGAAGCAAACAAAAATATATAATTGAAACAAATCAAACCCTGGTGAATGGGCGGTCGGGGTTTGGCTCTGGTGGTACTTCGTCACAAAACGAATCCAGTTGGTAGAATAATAATAACGCGCCAAGTGTCAAAACGGACAACGAAATTTCTAGATTGATTACAGAAATAACCATAGATACAGACAACAAAATACCCAA
Source organism: Ophion obscuratus (assembly GCA_964007375.1). Classification (NCBI taxonomy): domain Eukaryota; kingdom Metazoa; phylum Arthropoda; class Insecta; order Hymenoptera; family Ichneumonidae; genus Ophion; species Ophion obscuratus. The sequence goes on along the minus strand of OZ023320.1, from coordinate 32,044,178 downwards.
AACAGCTACGAAAGTGAACAACAAAACTCACAAAACAATTTCCAACGGAAACAACGCTTCCCGATTCATTCTCGAGACAATAATTGGTATAACACACATCCTGACAGTTCGCACGATGGTTACCGCAGCAATCCGCAAAGCAAATCCTGCGACAACTCTCAGTATCAAAAATATGGAAATCACACCAACAGATCGTGAGATACAAGTAACGGAAGCGACAAATTAATCAGTGAAAACCTCCACCAACTCACAATACTTGCAACAGAACAAGCACGAAAAAACTTGAGTATGACTTCGCAGGACAGGGCGACGCAAAGCGAATCACAAGAGAGCTCGCCGTCAAACCATTAAACAATTAAATAGCAACAATAGAAGAATTACCATTGTTCCAGAAACCACAAAAACAACGTCTAACGGTAATAATACATTCTGTTAATCTTACAATTAGAGACAGGACACGAAATGGCTCTTTGACATCGGAGGCCAAAAGGATTCCATTCCATTCGTTAAGGGGAGGGTAGGGGTTTCAACGTGAAAAAACACTATTTTGCTATTTTTTCATCTATATGGAGAGAGTAAATTTATTGAAACCTTTTGTACATTGTTAAGTGTCATTTCAAGAACATTCCGGAAAATTTGTACGCGAAAATATCCACAAATAAGCCGGTGCCGCGTTTTTCTCGAAACCACTTTTTCAACGTCCGTGTTCACTGCCATTTGAAAACTACATGACCGTTTTATTTCAAACTTGGTACACACTTTCTACAAATCGAGTACCTTCCCCCAACGGTTAGTTTGAGATTTTCTTTTTTACATTGAGGGGGTTTTCCACCCCCAATATGGCGGAATTTTTCGTGAAAAATAGTACTTTTCACTTTACATGACCACCAAAAATTTATAAAGGAAAAAAAATTATCAAAGACAGTTGGGGGGAGGATTTGATTATACTTTGACTAAATTTTAATGGTACTTGATTTCAGATAATTTCTAGCTGAGATACCGTAAACACCGCAAATCGTGTTTTTCCAAAGACGTTCTTGGAAAAGCTTTGTCAGCGGCTTGTTTGTGGATATTTTCACGTACAAATTTCACGGAATGTTCGTGGAATGACATTTAACAATGTACAAAAGGTTTCAATAAATTTACTCTATCCATATAGATGAAAAAAAATCACAAAAAAAATGTTTTTTTTCACGCTGAAACCCCTACCTTCCCGTTAAACACGACATTCATACAACTACCCACAAGTGCACAATCTGGCATTCCACGTCAGGTCGATGCTCTAATACAAACATTGTTAGCGTCATACAAGTCTCCTCTTTGGATAGTTCCGGAAAATAAGAAACGATTCCGTATGTTAATACATTATAAGAAGCTAAACGAGAAAACAACTCTCCATGCATCCTCACTACCAAAGATTACGGACCGTTAGCGTCCGGTTTCCACCAAACCGAGATGTATCGCATGCGACAAACCGAAAACGGCGATTTCTACACCGAACGGTGATTATGAATTTAATCAAAGGCCGTTGGGATTTTAAAAGAATGCACCACCAACCTTCCAAAGGTTAATGGATTTCGCACTATCGGGATTATTGGGTACTGGGTTTTTCGTATATTTGCATGGCATTGACATTTACGCCACCGACCCAAAGGAACACGAGCATAAATTCCACTGACTAGCAAAAAGACAGTCAAATGCTGGTCTTACGCCACAAACAGCTAAATGCATGTTCCTCCAGAACAATGTCGAACACCTGGGTTACGTCATCAACGAAAACGGCTCGCAATCAAGACCCAAGTTAAGACGAGCAGTACAAACTTCTAATACAAAAAAAAAGGACACCATGATACAATTCTACGCATTAGTGAACTCCTATCGACGCATTGTGGAGAACTTCGCAACAATCGCTCTCCTGCTAACGAGACAACTGAAGGCCTCACAAAAATTCGAATGGTCTGATGGATTTCAACAACCGTTCGATTACTTGAAAGGAAAATTACAAGTAAACCATTCTTGTGTTTTCCGAACTACGAGAAGAAGTTCGAATTAACAACTGACGCATTAGATTACGCCATCAGCGCCGTATTTAGGCAATAACATGAAACATTTCATGACCATCTGTTGCATTTTATTCTCTTATTCTCACGAAATCGGACCTTGCGTACGACGCGATGCACAAGGAACTCTTGATAATTGTGAATTGCCACCCCGTCAAGTTTGTAACAGATAATCGAGCGCTCACATATATGTTGAAAACAACTAACTCACGACAACAAGTGATATAATGGCAAGGAACTTTTAATGATTATGGTTATGAAATTCACCACAAGCCCGGAAAACTCAACGCCGCCGCAGACGTGTTATCACGGAAACTGATGGACATTCTCCCGGTCAGGTCAAGGGAATCATCATCAGACGAAAATCAAAGACATTTCGATAAGGCGACAAACGTAACCTATCAATATCGAATGCATCCGCCGGTAACCCAACGCCGGATAAGGTGATAATAATAAATAACAAACATCGAGCAGCTTGGAGGGAGTACACACCTAAAAATTAATCTATCAATTGACGATAATAACTACGACTCAGCAACGTCAAAGGAGGAGAATGAACTCATAGGAACGAAACAGGAACGAACATAGCACACCACACGAAATATTTCTCAAGGCAACGAAAAATTCAAGGCAACGCCTCGTAAACGTGATCGCAACACGTCCGAGGATGAAGAACAGTACAAAACATCAACGACACCAGTGAAGTAAACCAACGAAACAACTAAGGACGACCAGACAACAAAAAGTAATGAAGAGGATCCCTGCTGAAATGGAAATCAATCCGAGCCGCAACTCAACAACAACCGAAACGGATGATGAAAAATCAGATAGGGCACAAACGTTGTAGCCCACGAGAAGATCAGGCCAACAAACGGCCACCATTGACTGTTTTAAACGTGGACGTAACAGACCACGAAACAACCCAATTCACCAACAGTCCAGGCTTACCGCTAAAGGGGACCTAGTAGGCCGCAAAATAAAAAATGTAGTCAATTAAGAACCATCAACAATTGCCAAGCGAGGATCTGGCAGATTACGCGAAGACTTTGTCAATCAACCATGAACATCAACAACTGCCAAACGTAGACCTGGTAGGCCACGGGAAAAAACACTGGAAGTCAGCCACCAACATCAACTGCTAAACACTGGCCCGGGCGACCTCGTGAATATGCATTGGAAGAATTAGAAATAATTTGGAATCCTACGCATAAGAAGAAATCGTTATCAATGAATAATAGCCACAGCACCAAGCTTTGTTATCATTAAAATTTCGACCGCTTAAAAAACGATTAACCTTCGACGGCTATATTACAACATTTAACCGAAATCGTAAAGACGTTCGTCAATTGGCACACTGAAAACATTTTCGAGTGAAATAAACAGAAAAACGATAATATGCCAGATGAACGAAAGGACCAGGATGTCAAACTCGACAACTAGTATTTTTTTAAATGATTCAAATGAAAGAACTTAACAAATGGATCTTGACAGTAGCTATACGAGTCGATTTAAAATTCTAGAAATATCCAACCAAAATAATTTTCAAAATCCAGATAGACATAAACAGAACCAAATTGGTTCACGTAGTAAAACCTGGATACATCGTTTCATATAATTACGATGCTACAAAATTACACTAAGAAACAACGGCATACGTATTTTTGTCTAATGCTACACATAGCTAATTTACTTTTGTTTCATACGCGCCCTTCGATAAGCGCGTTTTTACATTTAATATAATTTTTAATTCGCCAGTTTTGTGAAATAGTGTGAAATAAGTGTGAGAAAAGCACAGGATTCACAACAAATTTTCTTGTAGACTTTCACTTTGTTTCTTGATTTTTATTAAAAAATGCGCGTACGTGGATCACACGGATGAGCGCTAAATTAAGTCGCATTAACGAAAATGATAGTGTCGAGCGACCATGCCGAGCGGCGTATAATCGATAAGCAAACCTAATCTCCTTTCCTAGAAACCCTCGACTGCAACTTCTTTGTCGCTTCTTTGCTCGTATCATCCCCTCCATCTTCCGAGGCCCAACCGCTTCAATCATACTTCTTCCTTCTGGACGCCGAGGAGTCAGTCCATCTCCGAGTCTCCAACCGAAACAACGTGCACTTCCTCGACAGTTGATATACGGTAATAAACATTTTTATAGGCAAGCAGTTTCAAATCGGACAGTATCTTTGAATATGCCAAAACCCAGAACTTTCAACCTTTTGAAAAAAGGCTATTTTCGCGATTTTTTCTGGAGGATTTTATAAAAGATATGAATATAAAAGTTGTTGGGCTTGATAAATAAAGTCTTGAAATACATTAAAAAAATTTAATTTATTTTTATTCATTTTTAATACAAAAACTATAGTTTAACGTAAGGCCTCAAAAATAGGTGGGCTAGGTAGCTCCATCACAACTCGGCAACGGTTTGTCTCAAACAAAAAAATCAAAGTCCATTATATTCAGTATGATGAAACGGGACAAAAGTATTTAAAAAATGCGTTTTTGTCGCAGTTTGTCGCAAAAAAGAGTAAAAATCAAAATATTGAAACCATCGAGGTTCATCTTGTTGCGAATCATGTTCCTGTGCACAATATGTGGTTCAAATTTCAAGAGAATTAGTTTGTTAGTTTTAGAGATACGATGGAGCTAGATTTCGAAAACGTTGTTTCGAGAAAAACGCGTTTGAAATTTATACTATGAAAAACTCTTACCTCAATTCAATCTGCCAGTCCTGCGCCGTACAAAATCCCCTCTGATTACTCACCATCGTCGATTTCTTCAAGTCTAGCTTGCTTTCGATTTTGTTGAAATTTTGAAAGTGGACTGGCCCCTTAACTAGCTTCAACTTACGACGTCGGTCGCTTTTGCACCGTGAGCTTCGTACGAAGAGGCCGAAAATAAATGGTTTTGCTACTACTGGCAACAGTGGTTCGACTTATGACGAGCCTCACAATTTTCAATATTTACGAGCATTCCCATAGAATTGGTTTTTACTCACCCATATCTATGTGGCGCAGACGTCACCACGTACTCTGTAAATGGTTCGAGGGCTTTTACCGATCGGACTCGAATTTCGCGTAGTTCTCGGGAAAAAAAATACAAAAACGCGTCCTCCAATGAAAAAGTGGAGGAACTTCATATATTGCTAAGAGGAAAGATTTTATTCTTCATTTTCCATTAATTTAGGAAGCATTGGTTTAATTATATGTACGGAATATTAATGAAGATATCGATATTCTCTCGACGCGCATATTTTATTACGCTGATACACATAAAAACGCAACTATCCACGCGTTGTCATGAGTCGATGATATAGAATCATTTAAATTATCAATAATATAAGATGTCTATTTGCATAATATGCAAGAGTATAAAATCATTTGTCACCATATTCCGATTTAGTCGGCTAAAAAAGAAGACACTTCTTTCGGAGGAAAAACTTTAATCGGTTCCGTTACACTCAACCGAACCGTAATCGGTATTGGAAATTTGGAATTGCGCTCTCCTTTTGATCGGCTATCCATCCATCCGGCACGATGATTTGCCTTAGCTCTAAACTAGCAGGTTCGCTGCAAGACAAATTTATTTGGCTATTCCCGGGACGGTAATTATTGTAGAACTGAGTATGCCTACATCTAGACGACAAACTTTCACGATATAATGATTAAAAAAATTGAGTATATGGAAAGTACACTTGTCTAGCAATCAAGGAACAATCAAGGAACTATTGCCCTTTTGTTCCTGCGATATATTTGACATTCATATCGTTTTCAGGGGTTGAAAAGTGGTTAAATAATGGGAAAATAGTTTGAAAAAATGACCGAAACTTTAATAAAGCGTTGAACAAACTCACATAACACCACACAGAGTTGGGTTTGGTGTATTTTTCCAGTCGAAAAATTCTGTCAAGAGTCCTGTGGCGTTCGGTAAAACGGGATACATGACGACCATATGATTCAGGATGCTATATTCGTCCGCAGAGTCGAAAGCTGCATTACTTCGCGGGATGATATATTTATAAGGCAGAGTAACGCTGCTTTCCATAAAGAAAAGGACCATTGGTTGATAGTCTTTAAGTGCCTCCTGTTAGTGAATAACAAAATAATAACAATAACGAAACTATGAATTTGATTCAGTGTGCAGTAACAGCGATAATAATAAAACTAAATCAATCAAGCGAGTCACATATTACACGGATATGTGACCTATTTCATACGAACCCAACGAGCTTTCGACTCGACTATTTTTTTGCTGATCTTTGTTATTTTTTGTGCATTCTATTTAAAAAACGATAATGAATTCTCGCACATTTTTAGCTCTATACGAATATCTCAAACAGCGAAATAGAAGTAAAGCAGACTGGAACTTCAGCTTGCATGCTTCATGTCTGGAAGATGGGTGGAGATAAAGGTCTATAGAACTCATGATTGTTTCTTTCCTTGAACCCAAAAACGTACACAATGTACAAATTAAAAAATGTCGGGTGGGAAAGATCGTTGAGTGGTATTTCGTATTTATTCGATGTTCTTCGCCGTGGAGTATCGTGAGGCTTCGAGCATCACAAATAAAATAATCAATGCTTACATTATATGCTACAAGTGGGGGCCCCACCGGGCGACACGTGTCGGTAATATAGGAAGCGTTGTATACCAGTGCAACGTACGTATTATTAGGCTCCGGGAAAAACATCGAAAAGAAAATATCAGTAACGATATCGCTGGGAGTTTCGCTCATACGCCAAAAATAGACGGTTCCTGCGTACAGGCCACTGCCAGGACAATGCAACTTCACCAGACCGTCGACCTAATGTAAAACAATTTTGTATTACGGGAATTGAAGTAGTGACCGGGTGACGATTATATTCTGCTTAAAATAACTTTTTCTCGTGCTCAGTTCTTCTGAAGACACTGCAATGAACTAAGGGTACCACCCTGTAGGGATCAGCCATAGCCAAAAGTAACATTCGTTTTTGGTTTTTCATATTTGCCAACAATATGAAAAAAATATCAACTATTTAAACTATGTTGAGAGTAACGATTTTTCAAAGAAGAATAACGGCTAAAAGATTTTCATTTTGCTTAAAAATAGACAGAGAGATATTTTTTTCATCGAACACGACATTGGGGATTGTTCCAAACGGACATTCATTTTTGAACAACAGTTTATAACCATTTATGTCTAGTTAACGAACTGTAAATTAATTTTTACAATTTCTGTTGCAAATATTGAAGAATGTATCAAATTCATAAATTTGTTGCGCTTTAAAGGAACTATAAACACTCATATTTTTTAATATTCCCGCAAATGTCAAACAATGTATATGCGTTCACAAAAATACGCGAATGTACTTTGTACGATTTAAAAATATGGGTTCTACCAGTTAACCGACTATAGCAATTATTCGCCGATGACTTTTTAATACTATTATTGTACAGAAGTGATGTACCCACCCGCGTAGAAATTTTTATGGGGCCCAAATCAGGGTCCAATCAGGTTGCCTGACTGCCCTGGTAGGGCACTAATAAGGCAACCTGAAAGGGCGCTACTAGGAAATGTAACATTGTGTCACATATGGGCCTGACTTGATTGCCTGATCAGAAAGAAATGCATATAATATTTCAAAAATCCTAAATGGAAGGAACCACTTAATTTAGAGTTCCACTACAATGATTTTGTATCATAATTCATCATTCCCTAGCCTGCTGAAATGTTTTTGTTCGAAGAAAATATTTCGCCTATATGGGAATCGAACCTCGTACCAAATGAACTCCTATAATTATTTGTTGTATCACATAAAGTATTTCAATTAGTTAATATCATTGTGACAATTAAAGAGGTTTATCGAATAACATGTTATTGATTTTTGAAACTTAACCTTATATACAGGGTGAGGCACTAACTGTTGCCACCTTGAATATCTCTGTAATTGTCGACGCCACAAAAAAATGTTTGAAACAAAAGTTGTACCGTGCGTATAACTTTTACGTACGGGGTCGTCAAATGCGACCATTTTTTTATCTCAGTGGAGGCGCTGTCGCACAATAAAGGTCACCTCCACTTCTTTAAATGGGACAGTACATTTTTTTTCAACTATCTTGTAATGCATCGAAAACTGCATAAAAACATTTGGAGTCAAAGTCGTTCAAGGTCATTTAAGATCAAAAAGTGACATGAAATTTATTTTTTATGTGAAATTACTTTTATCTACAATAGATGTTCAAAGTGATTGCCATTGGAATCAATGCAGTATTACAATCTCCTCATCACGAATTTCTTATCACTTTGGAACTTATCGCCGAAGTCTTGTCATTGTCTTGTATGTAAACAACGGCACCAAACCTACAATGTACACGGAACATTTTACACTGTTTCGGCCAAACAAACCCAAGATAACGATAGTAAGAATGGTGAGACTAGTATTAATGAATCAAGCGAATGTAAATGATGTATTCTTTTGAAGAGCAAACTAATATGCTTCTAATTTACGGAGAATGTCAGAAAAATGCAGTGAGAGCTAGAGACTTATACGCTGAAAGATTTCCTGAACGTTCTAATCCTACGCGCCGTACATTTCAAATTTTGTACATTAAACTGAGGACAACTGAATCCTTAACCCGTCGGGAAAGTAACTGACAAAAGCGAGTTACTAACGACGAAACGGAAATTGGTGTTCTTGGCGCCGTTCATCGAGACCCTTGTGCAAGTTCTCGTCAAATTGTGAGGGAATCTGGCGTAAGCCAAAGAAGTATTCTACGTGTTCTACATCGTCATAAATATCATTCATACCACATCAGTCTCTACCAGGAATTAACTGGTGCGGATTTCATAAATCGCACTGAATTCTGCCGATGGGTTCAACACCAGATTCAGAAAGATGACTCATTTATTAATCGGATTTTATTTACTGATAAGGCAACATTTACGAATCATGGAAATATTAATTTGCATAACATGCATTTGTGGTCAACTGAAAATCCACATTGGCTGCGGCAAGTTGCGCACCAAAGACCGTGGTCGGTTAATGTATGGTGTGGGATTACTGGGGATAGAATGATAGGCCCTTATTTCATCGAAGGGAATTTTAATGGTAGGAAGTACACCATATTCCTTCAAGAAACATCAGGTCCGTTATTGGAAGAAATACCTTTAGAAACAAGAAACAGAATGTAGTATCAACGGGATGGGTGCCCGGCACATTTTTCGCTGATAGCTAGAAATGAATTGCAAAAGAGATTTCCAAATCGTTGGATTGGATGCGGAGGAGCTGTATCGTGGCCGGCTCGCTCGCCAGACTTGACGCCTCTGGACTTTTTCTTGTGGGGATACTTGAAAGATCTTGTTTATAAAGAACGTCCAATGCGGGTGCTTCATTATTGTGAGTCCCCTTGCCTCTCACATTCGGGGTGTTTGATTATCGTGAGTCCCCTTGCCTCTCACCATTTAATTCAATAAGTGTTCAAACTGATGACCTTCAATTTCGATGCATTTATTGATCCGTACTTCGAATGATTGTACACAACTCAAAAGATTGTTCGCTTTAATGTTTGCGCAAGCATTTCTGATTCGTCCAATCATGTTTTTACGAGTTGTTGGCACTTGTTGATAAACTACAGTTTTTAAGAGGCCTAACAAAATAAATCTTGCGACGTGAGGTCTGGCGATCCGGCAGGCCAATGTATCGTTCCGCCTCTACCAATCCAGCGCGGTCTATCCCGAATTTAAAAAAAAAGTTCAGATAAAGTTACGTGTTTTTTTTATGTATAATCTGAATCTGTAATGAAAAGTAGGGGTTCCCGTTTAAGATTTCAAAGTTTCCCTCCGCCCCAACCCCAGGAAGGGCGGCAGGCGGTTCATTTCTGCGGGATTGAATTGCCCCTTGGAATCTATCGAAGGTTTATTTGGGACATTTTTGTCGTATGAGGCTTATTTTTCTAGATATTTAGCAGTCTCAAGATAGAAAAATCACCCTGTTTATATATATATATATATATAAACAGGGTGATTTTCTATATATATATATATCTATATATTGGATTGGTACAAAAATCTTGCAACACTTTTTTTTCAATTAAAATATTTTTCCTAATAATGAAGTTCGAGAACATTCGAGAATAGGAAATACAAGAATGGTCTAGAACCTTCCATGCCGCAGGATATATAAGCGAGTCAGATGTTCCGCGGAGTCAGTATGAGCAAAGATGGATCAACGTGCACTTCGAGCAAGCGCATATTACGAATTCTTGCAAGGGCATTCTGTAAGAGTTGCGGCCCGTAATATGTGCAGTGCGTTCAAGGCTAATGTAGTTAGTTATTCAACGGTCTCCCGTTGGTATCAGCGTTTTCATTCTGGCGATACATCTTTTAAAGACAAACCTAGGTCCGGAAGGGAATCGATTGTGGACGATGAAGAACTGCAAGCACTTACAAAGGCAAAGCCTAATGTGTCGTCACGAGAATTAGCCAACAAACTCAACTGCAGTCATCCTTCGACATTTACAAGAGATGGGATATAGGAAAGTTGATTCGTCTTGGATACCGCACAATTTCAGAGAATCAAACAAAGCAACACGCATGTCCATCTCTCTTTCACTCCTGCATCGTCCGCAAAGAAAGGATTTTCTTCAAGAAATAGTCACTGGGGATGAAAGCTGAGTATTGTATGTTAATTACACGCGCAAGCGTCAGTGGCCATCGAAAGGGGAAAAACCAGAACCGACCCCTAAACGGCCCCGTGAAATGAAGAAAGTTTTACTCTGTTGTTGGTGGGATTCTGAGGGTATGCTCTATTACGAATTTCTGCCAACCAACACCACAATACAGGCAGAGATTTATTCTGCACAACTGCAAAAGGTGGCTAAAATTATGAAACAGAAAAGGCGTAAACGTCTTCACGTTCGGCTTCTCCATGACAATGCTCGACCCCAGTCGCTAAGATGACACACGAAACTATTTCGCAGCTAGGATGGGAAGTTCTACCACACCCTCCGTATTCACCAGACTTAGCACCTACCGACTATCACCTGTTTCGAGCTTTGAAGAACTATTTACGGGATAAAAAATTTTATCATCTGTCAGATCTCAAAAATACATTGGACGACTTCTTAATTCACGATCAAAAGAATTCTGGTCTGCGGGCGTGCAAAGTCTACCAGAGCGTTGGGCAAGAGTTGTAGATGCGGAGGGAGCCTACATTACTGAATAATCGTTTATTGTTAAAATAAAATATTTTTCTTTTTTACTCGTGTTGTGTGTTGCAAGCTTTTTGTACCAACCCAATATATATATATATATGATTTTTTGAATATATTGATTTTTTGAATGATTTTTTGAATATATATATATATATATATGATTTTGTGAACCACGTCACAGAAATACTACCGATGATCAAGATATGCTCTCGATGCCCGGGTTGCGACCCATCCGTTTGTGTTAAGGGTCTTTTCTCTAGTATGTTTGTCTTGTTACGTTGAGGTTTTGGGTTGTGTTTTCGTTTTGGTTAGGTTGGCGTGCGGAACTCGGTCGAGCGGCGTGTGGCTAGACGTACTGAGCAATCCCGACCGAGGGATGCACCCAGTGAGGCCTCTCGGGGAATCGGTGCACGCCCGGCTGAAACGCTGGCGCCCCACCGTAGTGGTGCATCGTGCTAGAGAGCGCGCCGTTTGGGTTACGGGCGGAGGCTGGAGATCTCCGCGCCGCGCTTCTAGACAGAAGTTTTGCCCGCTTTCGCACGGTGACCCGGGGATGCGATTTCCGAGAGCCTCCATGTACCGATGAGAAAAGATCCCGATTTGTTACCGTTCCGTTTTCGGGGTAACTCGGGCAGAAAATATAGATTCCGAAAGGAATATTCTATCAGAATATTCCAGTTCCCGAAATAATATTTCAGCTCTCGATATTATACGAGATAAAGTTCTCGCTTAAACCAGCGATTTCGCATGGTCCGATGCCGCGAGCGTGTTGACATTTTTTTTTCTGTTAACGCGCTCTGTCTCGCTCTCGCATAATCCCTCGCGCGCCGGTCTTGGTCGCGCGAGGTAAACAGAGTTGCTAACGAATCTTCGCGTGAGACGGTTGTCTCCAAAATCGCGATCGCTCCCGATTTTCCGGCTATCAGAAGAGAGTCGCTACCGAACCTTCGCGTGAGACGGTTGTCTCCAAGATCGCGATCGCTCCCGATTTTGAGAGATATCGTAAGAGAGTCGTCGATCAGACGCCGCGATGGATAGACGTGTCGTGTCTCTCTCGCGCTCTCGTTCTCACGTAAGAGGCACGTCGTCGTGCTCTCTCGCTCCCGTGCGTATGTCGTTTTGCGTGCAGTTCGCGCTCGCGTTGAGTGCGTTTACGTAATAAGTTCCCGGGTGGTTAATCCATCGGTTCCCGCACTACAAAAAAACCTGATTTGGTTTTATTAGTGACGTTTCCGGTGTCGCGATAGTGACAGATCCCGTGCTCGCTCACGCTACTCCCCGGTGAATCCCGACCCCTCTACCATATCCCACAGCCTGAGCGGCCGTGCTTTACCGCAACCGTTCTTTCCCGTGTAAGTGCATCCAGATTAGTCCGGTTATACGATTCCGGCGAAACAAAAATCGAGGAGGTCTCCAGACTCCGAACCCGGTTAGGATTCCGGGATAACAAAAATCAAGGAGAGCTCCAGTCTCCGCCTGGCGGGTCGGGTTTGGTCACCCCGACCCCAGTTTAGTCCGGTTGAGAAATCCGGCGAAACAAAATTCTCTGGCGCCCCGGGTATTGCGGATGCACGCACACGGGAGGAACGGCCGAAGGTGACGGTTTCTCGCACCAGATCCCGATTTGAGTTCTCGTTTAGTTCTCGTTTTGGATTTTTCGTTTGGAGAAAATATCTCCCGTCACAATATATATATATGTATATATATATGAGTATATTGTAACGTGACATTTGGAAGGTCCCATCACCAGCGCCTAGGGGTATCGACCAGTGGGTCGGATTTACGACCCTCAGGCGTCACCGGTCGAGTCGGGGAGGCTCCCGAATTCGTGAACTCATTGCGCGATGAATTGCCTATGTATGACCAACCGTTACCTACCGTGGAGTGCCGCGAAATTTCCTCCACAACGTTGCCTTCGGTCGATTCTCCACTGCACCAGGCGTTCCTTGCGACTCAAGTGGAGGATCGACCCCGATTTCCGAGCGCGCAGTACGGCCATACCTGATTTAATTTTTGCCTCTCAGGTACCTAAGTGCGGGGGACTGGAATAAGGGAAAAATTGCCAGCACCGACCCAGTCGCGCGTTTCGGCTCCCTTCGAGTAAGGAAAGGCCCAACGAGTGGCCGAGTGAAGACTTCCGTTCGCGCGGGCGGCGGAGTGCCGCGCGAATTAGTCCAAGGGGACCTCCTCGTACCTCAACCCCCATGGCAAGTGAGCATCCAAGACCGGTGCTCGCGGATTCGGATGCTGGGAGGGACGCTGGTATAAGGCCAAAATACTGAGTCGCCCGTCCCTCCCGACTTCGCAACCTGGCGGTGCACCATCCCTACAGACCTCCCGGCCCTCCTGGACCGGGCAATTACGGCGCCTCGTCAAAGGTGGTCGGGGCGGAGTGTCGGCGAGCGGGGTGCATCTCGCCTGGTGGCATATCTAGTCTGTGGGCTCACCGCTTTTCCCGGGACGCGGGGCGAAAACGAGGGAGGCCTCCCCCCGGGTTCAGGGACCCCGCCTCGGCTCCCAGGGGAAGAGACCCGGGACGCCGTTCCCTATCGTTGCGGGGTGAGGTGCAGGCACGCGGGGTGCTGCGCGTCACCGTGGCCGTGGTTGCGAATTCCGCCGAAACCTGCCAGAGAGGAAAGGTTTCACGTGGTCACAGTAGCGAGGAGTGGTGAGAGGCCTGCGAGTGGGGCAAGCGAGAGTGTCGGGAGCACCGCGGAAGCCGCTCGGACAATTAGTCCCGATCTTGGAGCTTCCCCGAGTAGTTACGAATTTCGCGAAGAACCGTGACGAGGGCCTGAACGAACCGCAGAGCCGAGGGAGGACGACACGCGTACAGCAGCATTTCCGGAGAAGAGCCAGACCTCGTTACAGTCTCTCAACTCAGGTAAGAGCTCCGATATTTGGGGACAGTTTTAAGTGCGCCACGAGGCGATTTTGGCTATGGCCCACAGGGGCCACTGTTCGTACAGTATTAGTTTTGCTTTTGTCGGAGCTCGTACCTGAGGATTTGATCGTCCCGTGTTCCCGTCGAGTCAGTTACCGCATCATTGTCTTATAAATAACGTAACGGGAATTGCGCGTGAATTGGGAAAAATGTTACGCGAGGATCTTTGGGTGAAATTAGTGTCAGGTTACTGGGCGTAATATTGTCATGATGATTATTCCTTTGTCGCGAAATTTCTACGTTCCTTATTACGCGCTCGGGGTCGACGCGTGACGGTGGTCTCTCGCGAGTGTTTACGTTCTCGCGCCTTGTTGTTATCTATTGTTCGACGAGCGTTAAGGAGATTCCTTCGAAATACACGCGACTCGAAACACGTACCAGCCCCAACATTAATCCTCGGAATAAATTTAGACCATCAACCCGATAACTCGTGGCGAGTGTGCGGCGATATACCGGGTGTGTCGAAGGTTTACGCATACCATTCCCCTGACCGACCCCGCTCGAGTTATCGATGGTATTTATCTAACGTATTAAGGTTACCTACTCGACACTCGACATCTGTCATGTACCTGCGGTATTTGGTTGCGTTAATGATGTTACCTATTTGCGGATCGGTATACGTCGAGTTACTTCCGCTATTTAAGCAACGTATCGAGGTCACCTAAGAGACACTCGACCCCATCGAGTTACCGGCGGTATTTAGTGGATTTGTCTAGGTTACCCAAGGGAGTACCTGGAAGTTTGGAGTGACCCGCGGTATTTGCTGGCATTGGCTGGGTGGCCTACTTGTTACTCGACATCTTTTAAATTACCTACAGTATTCAGGGGAACTATTTGGAATCCTGCATTTAGCTGAGGTATTTACGGGATGTTTAAGCTGCCTACCCAGTGACTAACGTCAGCTGAGGTATTTACGGGATGTTTAGGTTGCCTACCCAGCGACTAACGTCAGCTGAGGTTTTTACGGGATGTTTAGGTTGCCTACCCAGTGACTAACGTCAGCTGAGGTATTTACGTGATGTTTAGGTTACCTACTCAGCCCTGCGGTGATACTGGCGAGGATAATAGTACGAGTCGGCGGCTATCGCTAGAGTACCGGGCCGAACTCTAGCCGGATGGAAGTTACCTGCGGTACTCGCCCAGCGGTTTGGCTAACCCCCCTTTCGCCGACCACGAAACGGTTCAATCTCAATTACCAGTCGCCATTCCCCCCACGGGTTCCGTGTCGTACCTTCTGTAAGCAAGAACGCCGATTGTAAGAGGGTGGATGGTTCTAATCGTGAATAAAATCTTATCAACTACAATATGAACCGCACGCCTTATTATTTATTTCGCGAAACTCCGATCCGTCTTTCCTGTTTAGGGAACCTCCTTGGCACTCGGTTTCCGACCCTGCCCCTCTACCATCTTCGCCGACGAGCCGAGTTAGTCGGGCCGTGCCCGTCCAACCCGGGGGTCCTACCATCGAAGGCCCGTGCGGGGTGGACAAAATTTAAGTCGGTCTATGGCCGGCAGTATTTCGATACCTGGCACCCACGTTTACCCGGCGGGTCAGTAGACACCTGGTGGGGTTGAACGGAGAAGTGCCCCCAGGCCGAGAAGTGTGCGGACGAGCAAAAAAATCGTTACAATATGTGTGTGTGTGTGTGTCTGTGTGTGTGTGTGTGTGTGTGTGTGCGCGCGTGCGTGTGTGCGTGCGTGTGTGCGTGCGTGCGTGCGTGCGTGCGTGCGTGCGTGCGTCCCTGCGTCCGTGCGTCCGTGCGTGCGCGCGCGTGTGTGTGTATAATTCCTCTCTCTCTCTCTCTCTCTCTCTCTCTCTCTCTCTCTCTCTCTCTCTCTCTCTCTCTCTCTCTCTCTCTCTCTAAGCCTTACAAAGCTGCCCAAATCTTCTAACACGCATCCGAGTAGCATAACGTTTTTTGTCGTGACAGTCCATAGCACCTTTTTTAAATAGAATTCAGGAATGCATCGAAACTCCGAAACTACGATGCTGTCAAATCGAAGTTTCCATGTGGAAAATAAAAGGTTATGTGCATCTATCGACTGCTGAGGCAGTTATAGGGCAAGCCTATTTATGGCCTCATTAGGGACAGCCTTAGTAAGGGCCTATCATGGGAAGCCTTAGTAGGGCCTATCAGGCCAAGCCTTGGTAGGGCCCTATCGGGGAAAGCCTTAGTAGGATCTTATCAGGGACGGACTTAGTAGGGCCATTTCAGTGTAGCCTGATTTAGGGCCTAAATACTTCCGGCTCGATCGGGGCCAAACCAGGATGCCCGGTCCCGTATCACACCGCGATCGGAGCCTGATCCTGGTCACGCGAACCTTGAGAAATTTCTACTCGGGCTACTCTTGCAGGTAGCTGATATTTCAAATTGCCGTCACACCCCCGAAAGGCTCCAAAATATTTATTGATTTCATGATTTTTAGTTTCAGTACGCGTCAATAACCATTTTTAATCTATAAAATGTGAATAAACATTTTCGGTACGAACTGTGGGGAACGGAAAGGATGGGTGACCCGTTGCAGGCGCGATGGCAGCGATGAGCATGACGACCACGAGCCTCTCCATATTAGCACGATGTTTTCTGAAAATAGAGCGTTTTTTTCTTGTACTCACAATGATTTTACAAAAAGAAAAACATTGCCTCTCCGTGGATGATCGCGGACTTTTGAACGATCTATCAGAATATTAATCAGAAGCCAAAGTTACAAGATGTTTTTTCGCGATAGATTTTTTATTTCCACGAATCAGTCAATTTTATTCATTCGGTGGAATTTCTAACATTTTTACATTTTTTCTTCCGCAACTGTCATCCGCAAATCATGCGAAAACATTGAATAATTTAATGATTGATAATAAATGATAATATATGTTTTAATGACGGATCATTTGAATTACCTGAATCGATGTACAGGTAAAGCGATCGGTTGTACTCTTTGAAGTAGTTTGCTCGCGAATCCTTAAGAACTGAATGCCAACGCTTGAGTGAGCAAGCGTATATATACCCGTGATACAGGATACATTCGAATACATTTTTGACGATGTATTTGTAGTTAATTTCCCTGCTTTAAGATTTATCGGTTACCGCCTGAAGCTTCAAGTAATGAGAAAAAAATCTCCGTGTTATCATGAACGGTTCGGGTAGAGGCCATTCATTTTTGGTGTACACTGAGGTTGACAGACGCGATGTTTTGGAGACACTTGTATCTGAAAAGCGACGTATCTCTACATTCCTCCGTGACGATTACATATAATGCAACTCTTCTTTCGAGTTTTCGACGCAAAAATACTGATTTTCAGGCAACACGCATAAAATCAGCATGGTCTTAGATGACGAAAATTTAGCGAGCGGAGGGGAAAAGAAGAGATAAAGAGCAGGAAAAGATAGCGACTGGCTGTGTGGAAAATATTCTGCGAAGTCTCTCGACAATTTGAAATGGTAAAAATGACAAATGTGAGTTAGGCGTGAAAAAGGAACAAGATCGTAAAAGCCGACAAAAGGATGAGAAGGAACACTTAAGATGAAAATGAACCAGACAAATCGAAAGTATATTTGCTGACCGTTTGCGTGGCCTAGAAAACACGTTTCCATTTGCTATTCAATTTTTTATTTAACATTTGTATTTATTACATCTTCACATTGTCCAAAAATAATTACAATAAAAAATACTTGGCGTGTGTTATATTAGTATTTTTATCTCGAATTCGTATGCGCATGAGAAGTTTTCTTTCGAACGTTTTTCTACTTTAAAGAATCAATGTACAGTCGTTGATGTCACCGCTGAAAGAAAAAGTTGTCTTCAAAATAGCACGTGCCTACACATTCCTTTGCAACGATTGCTCGAAACAGGGGTATCCTTGCGACTTTTTTACACACCAATACTGCTGTTGAGTCAACAATCATATAATTAACTGTCTTAAATCACGGAGACACAGAGGACGAAGGAAAATGAGAGAGATAAGAGTTGGGTTGGAAATGTATTATTATAATGTTTTAATTATATTTCTACTTAGGCAGCTTATCATGCCTTGGTACTTCTCTCAGGGTAATTACAAAAAACAGAATTCGGTAACACAAAGTCAGTGTTTCTTTGTCGTATTGCGTAAGTAGAATAAAAATGAAATCAAGACGTTAAGATAATAACGATAAGTGTGACAAAACTTAAATAGGATTTTGAAAACAGTCGCGATAAAAGAAACAATTTGAAATGAACATACTCCCAAAATAGTAGTACAAATAATTATAGTGACAAGAATTGAAATTCAGTGATTTTAAACTTGAATAACATTTTTTTAATATTCGTCATCAAAGAAAACACTACAGAAACAATTTTAATGAAAATACTCTTGAAATCATAGCGGTACGAATAATTATAGTCACAATAATTTAATGGTAGTGATTTCAAACTTGAATAATATGTTTTTAAATAGTTGTCATCAAAACCGGTGTGCTGATCTAGTGGTTAGCGTGCTTGCCTCTCAATCAGTACATAGGGAGGTCGCGGGTTCGAAACCCAGTCTTGTAGTATCAAAGAAAAATAAATACGGGCGTGACGTAGCTCCAATTCTACACGGATGTGTATGTATGATTGTAGGCCGGGATTTATTTCTCGACGAAATGCGACTAGCTGCGAAACTGAGAAGCGAACCTGGGACCGGCTATAATGGTATAGGTGATGGGTGGCCAACCTTTCCAGCATGCGAGCCAAGATTCAGAAATAATACTTCCCATACTCCCATAGTAATGTTGTATCATACGAACGCCCCATGATGTAATGTTCTTTTGGTGATATGGACGATAAAAGTTAACATTTATGCTCACTTGACCCAGCTCCGCGGGCCACAGGCTGGCTACCCAGGGTATATACGGTTTCCCGCAGTTCCCCTATACTCATGCCAGCAATGTCATGGTGAATGCGATACAGAAGGGGAAGTCGGCTGCGGCCGCAAGGTGGGAATGAGTAGTGGAATATGGTGGGGAATCCCGAGTCTTTTTCGAGCCGCGTTCAACCCTCAAAAGGAAGGCGAGCAAAAATCGGCGTGAGGGTATTATTGGGTATCTAAAAGAGGGTACAATGTTTGAAAGTACCATGCGTTAGAGCCTCCGATGAACCTCCGGCATGGCAGAAAGTAGACTTTTTGACTCAAAGGAGGTCAGTGAGGATCACAATTGAACCTACGGAACCTACTTCGAGCGCTCCCGCGGAACCTACTGCCCCCCCCCCCCCCGCCTTTCAGCCTACTGTACACTGCTAAACAAAAAAATTAATTTACATAGAATCTATGTAAATAAAATAGGGTTTTTCCTTGTCTCACAGTCTACTACGATCATATTTCTTTTAAATATATTTATATATGTTAATAAAGATGAGATGCAAATTAATCTTTGTTTGCTTACAATGTAAAGCTAAGTGTACTATATGCATAAAATATTTCATAAATCGAAAATAAAATGAACTCCTTAATTGAGAGCTTTACTACAAGGATTTTTCATCGTAATCACATAAGCTATATCAATTAGTTAATATGATTGTGATAATTAGAGAGTTTCATCGAATAACATGCTATAGATTTTTCAAACACACACACACACACACACACTATATTATATATATATATATATATATATATATATATATATATATATATATATATAGTGAAAATTCTTCTTTCTCCACCTTCTCTACCCCCCGGCCTTTTGATATGAGTGTTGCAATAAAGATGGACCATTAGTTAAATCAAATAGAAAATGGTAAACTCTACGAAAATTCTATTTAAGGTAAATAAAAAAAAATAACTAGATCCATTCAGTGAACTTAACTAATTTTTTTTTTGAACAGATGAAAATGTTGAACTGATGAAACCGAATCACAGATTTATTAGGATCAAATAAAGTATGTAGTTATTGGACGATATTAAATAGATCGATTTTCTACAAATAAACATTTTTGAAATCAATAATTTTAATAATGGAATGCAATAGGAAAAATTTGGATCTATGAAAAATCTAGTTAATTTAAATAAAAAAGAATCAAATAGACGCGGTCAGTTAATATCATAATATTTGGCGGAAAAAAATAAAAACATGCTTCATACATACACGAGGAAATATTTTTTAAATTTTCGTTGTGCTAAAAATAAAAACATAGAAAAATCAAACATTTTATTTGAAATCGACGGTAATCGGCTGTCGCCATTTATCAACTCATTATTGAATAAATAAAAAAAAACAAAACGAACAAAAACAAAAAGAAAAAATCGAATAAGGTTGAATTCTAAATCGACAATTTCGATCCTTTAGAACATGAAATAGACTATAATTAACACCCTAACGTTCCATATAGATATCAACATTATATGTTATTTAGATCTACACTGCCAGCTAAAAGTTTTCGGACACTCCACATAATAGCTAAACTTTTGAGCGCTGCATAATTGCCAAATAATGTTAGAGTAATATAATTCATTTCATTTATTATTTCACGAAGATACTATAAAGATCTAAATAATTAAGTAATTATACAGAGCTTTATAGTATCTTCGTAAAATAATTATTATTCTACCATAAGTTTGCAATGGTCTAAAGTGATATTAAGTTTTGCAGTTACCTGAGGTGTCCGAATACTTTCGACTGGTAGTGTATATTCGAATATATTAACGCAACCACATATTTCGAGTATTATATATGTATATATATATATATATATATATATAATATATACCGTCGCTTAAAAGTTTGGATACAACAGTCGATATTTCTTGCTGCACTAAAAGTTACATAGCTTCGTAAAAAAAAAGGATAACCAAAACTGAACGGCATTTTGACGGGAATAAATTCAGCTTTATATTGCTTTTCTGAAATATTTTTTCATAATTTTCTTTTCGACCCGGTACGCACTTTTATACGTGACGGATTTTCGGCTTTTTTCGACCATCGCGAATAGGGCGCATGACTTATGCAAAAAAAATTGTTACGTTTATCCATGATAAACTTAAACGGGGTAGTAGGAACTCAATTTCCGTTTTTTATAAAGTTTTGTACGATTTTTTTTCGCAATGTTATTTCATTTTTTGCTAAAAAAAACTAATTCTAGATTATGCAATGTAACTTAAGAACTAGAGGGTTTAAGAAGAAATGTCAAGGACAAAAAATGTCGCGTAAGCTTATACTGGATAGACTGGCATTTTTAAAGAATTTTCCTGTGAGATTTTTTCTCACAGGAAAACGCCCATTAATCCGATACAATTGGAGTAAGACTGTATATACAAGCATTCTTTTATGAATTGCCTATAAAATAATAATAAATCGATATTGAGCAAATTTGATTGTTTTCGCATATTGATATTGCACTAATAATTTGATAAGGGGACGATGAAGGGTATTTTTATTAATTTCGTATTATTTTCGTCATCGAACGGGTTACCGATCAGGCCACAATGGAATGATGATGGAGGAGATATCGAATTTGGGCCGAAAGCAGGTTAGGTGGGGTCGAGGCAACAGTTTGAGATTGAAAGCAGATTAAGGAGGCCTGTGCTCTGCACGTTTCACTGAAACTGGAGGCCGAAAGCAGGTTAGGTGGGGTCGAGGCAACAGTTTGAGATTGAAAGCAGATTAAGGAGGCCTGTGCTCTGCACGTTTCACTGAAACTGGGGGTCGAGAGAAGGTTTGGGAGGTCTAGCAGAGGCCACCCTGGACCAAGAGGAGGTCTCTTCATGGCACTGAACTCGACAAATGAGGTTTCGTCGGTTCAACGGAGGCTGGCGGCTTATGTATTACAAAAGAAATGGGTCCTGCGAGGGTTCAGAGGAGGCTAAAAATTTTGACTCGGGTTATCATACGGACATTGAAGTGATAGCGTATCTTCCATGTTACATGCATTGGAACAGTCCTGAGCATAGGAATCGTATCGATGGACGTCCTCCTAGTCGACGAGACTGTAGATATTGCACTGATTATTCGCCAGTGAAAGAGATCTGTGACGAGGAAATGGAGTTGAGGTGGGGAAAAGAGTGGTGGTGGGGGAAAGGAGTACATAATCTTGCGATTCAAGGTCGGACAAATTGAACGAGAAATAACTGTCACATCAGGAAGGGGCGAGAGCATACTATTTTCCTTTCCCTCTTTGTTGCCCACGCCTAGCGCAATAGCACGAGATGAGGGTAAAAAAGGGTAGTGCGTGGGAAAGTATAAAATTAAGGAATTAACGCGAGGTTTCGGTACTGAGGAATAATTCGACAGAATTGGTGTACGATTGATACTATGTTATCTATTATAAGATAAGGCAGGTTGGAGCGATCAGGACTACGATGAATGATACAAAAAGCAAAAGGTATGCTCAGCTGGTTGTGTTTGACGCTCGCTCGATCGTGTGTATGTTTGTTGTCGCTCGCGATACAAGGGCCTTCGCTCTTGGCCTGGTGCGCTCGCTGGTACAATCGATGGTAAGCCGCTCGTCGAATAGAAATATGAACGGGGCGCGATGTCGATGAATTGAGACTGATATTTTTGGACCGATGATAGAAATTATACAAGTGTAGAATAAAACTTTTATGACTCGAAAAATGAAGACTGTTCGTATGAAAGTTAATTGGAGATATTCGTAGGCTTCTGAATTAAGACTTGATAGAAAGAGTTGATTCGATATTGATTGACGGAAGACTGAGTTCTTAATTTGATGGAGATTATCGGGAGACTGGGATTGAGACTCGATAGAAGAACTTGATTCGATGGTAATTGACGAGAGACTGCTTCAACCTTTTGCATACTGACCCTTCTTGGTTCGCAAGCGAATTTTTTGCGTGAGTGGAAGGCAATCTTTGGTTTCTCTTCTTAGAAATAATGGCGCTGGTGGAAGGGGAAACTTTGCTTTGTTAACGGAACACGGATGAGGTGTGTAGCCGAAATTCGCGTTGTGTCGTTTGCGATACCGTGGTGACCGTTTTATTCGAACGGCCCGGATGTTTTGATATTCCGCTCTGATTACCGGCTCGAATCATGCAGACTTGTCTTTGTCTCCATGCGGATTGCTAGCGTAACGTTGTTGGAGTGAATTCCTGTTTGATTTTTTGAGCTGCGGCTTTTCATGGAATGATTGCCTAAGATCGCGTTCTTCTTGAAAGCCAATGTGAGATGAAAAGTTGATGACTAGCGGTGCTGCTATCGTGCATATATCGCCGTGATTTGAATATACTCACGGAACGTAAGCAAGTTTCTTTTTATGCTGTTCGCGTCTTATTCTTAGATTTATGCATTGGATAAGCTTGTGACGGCAAATTAGGATATTGGAAATAACCGAGATAAGACACCTAGATGAAAGAAGGGACATTCGCTAGGATGTAATAGAACCCTCGTGCACACAACTGAAAAAATGGAGTTAATCAATGAGATTGATAAAACTGCCGATTTTCTCCCGACAAAGAAACTCAGCGAGTTGTCACCCGAGTCGGACTATCTCATCACCAACATACGGGCGGGCAACACCAAATTCGGCAAAAAGCACGTCGTCGACATTCGCACGAATTCACCGTGTTTCTGCCTGGAATTATCACCAATGCGCGGGAGGTCCCGGTCTTACACACAGATCTGAAAACTCCGCTATTTTTTAGGGATAGGGGTAGGTCGCTTACTGACGACATTCATAAATACTTAGTGGCCATTAAAGTCGCTGTGGTAGGGTTACCCGCATAGACGAGAGACGGCGTTTGCGGGGGGAGGGATCTCTTTGTTTCAGTCTTACTTCCGCATAACCAAACCTCGTCGCCGTCATCGGATTCGCGGGTGAGGCGAGACAGAGATCCCTCCCCCGCAACCGCCGTCCCTCGTCTAAGATGGCACGTATCGTTCGAAATGTCTTCTCCTTCTCGACAATTTCGTCCACCTTCATGAGACGGAATTTACACGCAAGGATCACATTCACATTACCCTCTTCTCGCACGATACTTTCTAATTTATGTACAATTGTATCGCATCTGCGAGAAAACTTTGTAAATCTTTGTGCTCGAAACTCACAATCGAGCCCGTCTTCATTCGACCTTCGAATACTGACTGTAGATCAACCCACTTCAGTTTATCATTTCTAGCAGCATGACGTACACCGGCTCCCCCCTCACACGAGAAATTTTTTCCCCAAACGACAACAATTTCGCTATCGCTGATTGGCCTTTGAATTGTTGACCGACATTGAGCCCTGGTTTTTGAATGTTTTCTGCAACATTTAGACACGCCCATCACGGTCCTTTGTCCACTTTTCCACGTGGAAAAAATTGTACTCCGTACTCCTCCTTGTGTTGTCAGGACAAGGGTTTGTGCGTGTCGTGTAACTATCGAGGATACTCCAAATAAACCTCCAAGATTCATCCCGTTCCAGCGTCATCTGGAATATCCTCGATACATTGTAGTACAGTCGTGCTGTATATTGGAATCGGAAAAAATTAGAAGAAGGCTAGTTTTTTGACAGGTGATTTTGTAGGTGCCACGGGTGCTAAAACCAAGTTTGCCTAAAAATCGGGAGGTAGGGTTTTTTTTAAGGGGATGGGGGTGGATTAATCCCAAACTACAACCCCCACGAGGTCGGCGCCGGAAGACAAAATGTTCGGAAAAATCCGGGTTTTATTTTTGTCCATAGCGCCGAAGTCGTGGAAGTTCATTTTGAGGGTGAAAAAGTGGGGTGAAATTTTGAAAAATCAGTTTTCATTCGATAACTCTTTAGGACAAATTCATACAATTTTTGTTCAAATGGAAACGTTGTAGCCCTTGAAAAGACGCGTCGATCGAGTATTCGATCAACCCTCTCCAATAATATCTTCACCCCCAAAAGAATTGTTGAAGAATTAACAAAAAAATTGTTTATTGAATAACTCAAAGACAATCGATTTTTCGGGGATGGATCAAATGTACGAAATGAAGAGAATAATTTTCTCTATATTTTCGTTCGTATGCACAACTTTTGAATTTTGCTTTTTCGAACCCCTCTCAGGGGTTGAAAATTCAAAATGAAATTCTGGAAAAACTATTGAACGAAACTAAAGAGATACGAGTTTGGCGCTGTGCACAAAAATGTAGCTGAGGGTTCAAGCTACAAATTCTTCCACGGCGGCGAATTCGTGCCGTCGATCGTTTTCCCAGAACTTCATTTTGAATGTTCAACCCCCGAGAGGGGTTGGAAAATCAAAATTCAAGGGTGGTCCATAGCAACGAAAATATGGAGAAAATTATTCTCTATATTTCGTACATTTGAACCAAACTCGAAAAACCGATTGTTTTTTAGTTATTCAATAAACTATTTTTTGTTTGTTTTTTAACCATTTTTTGGGGGGTGAAGATATTATCGGAGAGTGATTATCGAATACTTGATCGACGCGTCTTTTCAAGGGCTACAACGTTCCCATTTGAACAAAAAACGTACGATTTTTTTCTAAATAGTTATTGAATTAAAATCGATTTTTCAAAATTTCACCCCACTTTTTCACCCTCAAAATGAACTTCCACGACTTCGGCGCTGCGGACAAGACCAAAGCCCGGATTTTTCTGAACATTTTGTCTCACGGCGCCGACCTCGTAGGGGTTGTAGTTTGGCATTAATCCACCCCCATCTCCTTTCATCCCCTAAAAAAGAACCCTACACCCCGATTTTTAGGCAAACTTGGATTGAGCACCCGCGACACCTACAAAATCACCTGTCAAAAAACTAGCCTTCTTCTAATTTTCTCCGATTCCGGCTATTTTCAGCGACAGCACGACTGTACTATTGCTCGAAATTTTCTACCCAAATGAATGAGCCGTATGACAATGACTCACACATAGCTGTACCATACAGATTATTGACATCGTAATAGATCAAGTATAACTCGGTCGGCATATTTGCGTATCACTCATCTGCGGCCTCTCTTCTGATTTTTGTTCTTTTAATACGCTGGCGTTGCGATGCTACTGCATCTTATGGATATGTTCTTATCGTCTTTAATTTATCTAAGGTAAAGCCACATTGATAACCTTTCAATATAATATGCTAGCCTTTCATACGTTTTTACAGTAAGATCCGGATTGATCGTGGTGATCGGGACCGAACGATCCACGGATAACTATTACCGTTACTCCGTAATCTGAAATAATTTTTATACAACTTGTTATAATTATTAATCCAATCTCAATTTTATTGTAGTGTACACATGACTTCTTATATTTAATGATAATAATCTACGCTATATTGCATCATATTTTACTTTTGTGTCTCAAAAAAGCAGGAGAAATCAGTTCGACACGCTCAGCGCAATCAGCGATATGGACGTCGACGCAGTCAGCATCCACGCTGATCCTATTAGACCAACGGGCGTCAAACACGTCAGACCTCCACCCATATACACTCTAGGCTCCCAAGTTATGGAATTAATTAAATTACTCACGACCAACAATATCGAAAAAAATTCCTTCACCATTCACCAAAGTGACGATCGAACCACATCATCCAAGCGAACTCTATCTCCACCTCTACTGCAATCCGGGAATGATTAACAAATAAAATCCAATACGTCACACATACCCCT